>JAJEJO010000398.1:674638-684901 GCA_020662805.1 Glaucomys volans
GCCACGTGCGATTTCTCCTGGCTCTCCCACCCCGACTTTCACCCCCGTGGGGCTAGAGATTTCGCCCGGGACACACATTCCAATAAAATCAAGCTACCACTATTGTCTGACTCTGGCGAGCGCATTCTTTTCGCCCGCCGCCGCCTTTGGGACCTCTATCCGCTGAGGCCCGCGCCGGAGTCCCCGCCTCACCCTTTCTTGAGTCTTACAAAGCTAAATTTAACTTATTTTTGAAAAAAGAATATTTTAAAATAAATTTAGCATAGCCTGAAGATGCAGTTTATAAAGTCTACTATGGTGTCCAGTAACGTCCTAGGTCTTCTCATTCACTTAACACTCACTCACTGGCTCATGCAGAGCAACCTCAGTCCTGGCAGCCTCATTGTGTTAAGTGGCCTGAAGAGGCTTATTGTTTTTTAACTTTCATTTTTACTGTACCTTTTCAATATGTATATATGTCTATATGCAGAATCCTTACTATTGCATTACAATTTCCTACAGTATTCAGAAGAGTAATATGCTCTACGGATGTGTAACCTGGAAACAGTGGGCTGTGCCATGCAGCCTTGGTGTGTGGTAGCTGCACTTCTGGCTTTGTGTAAGTACACCCCCCGAGGTTCTCACGTGGTGACACAGCTTAATGACACATTAAGAACGTATCTCCATCATCCAGCAATACATGAATGCAGTATCAAAACATCATGCTGTATGCCATCAATATGCATCACTTTTCCTTGTCAGTTAAAAAAAACCCACTCAGTTCATAGAACAAGCAGTGCAGATTTTACTGAAGATTTCATAAGTCAGGGGAAAGTGTTTATATTGTGGATTCCAAAATTAACCAATTGATCCTTCCATCAGACTTCGGTGTTTTATTGTCTCTTTGCTGCTGTACCGCCACGGCAGGTACTTTTCTCCTCCATTTCTCTGCACTGTTAGTGGCTCTTGTTTGTGCTCTTTCCTTATTTTTTCCCAGGCATTTTAATTTTTTTTTTCCTTTTATAAAGCAGAACAATTTAATTTAAGCCTACTTCCTACTTTCAGTTCTTACTCCAACTTTGTAGAATGAGGACACTCATTAAAAGAAGAAATATGGGCTGTGGATGTAGTTTGGTAGTAGAGTGCTTGCCCTAGCATGCACAAGGCCCTGTTTTTGATTCCCAGCATGGCAAAGAATAAAAATAAAAATAAACAAATAAATAAAATAAGAAATACTCAATATAACAGGATACATCCTTTTTCAAAAATAGGAGTATAAATAAAAGATTTCTACAATATCTGTCATTTATTTATTTATTTAAAATTATTTAGTTGTAGAATGACATAATACCTTTATTTATTTTTATGTGGTGCTGAGGATCAAACCCAGTGCCTCACAAGTACTAGGCAAGTACTCTACCACTGAGCTACAACTCCAGCCTTATTGCTGTGATTTAGATGACAAAAAAAAAAAAAAAAAAAAATCTAGAACTTGTATAGAATAAGGTGGCAAGGTTCAAAATCATGTTGTTCCTATCATGTCTTGCATTGTTGCAAACATCCTAAAACATTGCTCCTTAAGCCAACGATTTATTACTTTCTCCACAGTTGGGAGTTGACTGTGCTCAGTTCTCTTTTGAGACTTTCACAAGCAGTTGCAGTCAGATAGTGGCTAGGACTGGAGCCATCTGAAGGCTTACCTGACCTGGGTATTCACCCCCAAGTCTGGTGTGCTGGTCCTACTCTATACACCTGGACTTTTTGTGGGGGTTCGGGGCTATGAGGGATAGTCCTGGAGCACATATTCTAAGGCAGAAACTCAAGGGTTTTTATAACCTATCCTTGGGTGTTATGGAACTTCATTTTTACTATATATTATTGGACAAGTCATTGAAGCCAGCCCAAGATTCAAGGGAAGGGAAATTAGAGATGAGGAATTTTGAGATGAGGAGTGGTATGCATGTGCAAGTAGGGAACAAACTGATGCTGCCATCTTTGACTTTTATCCACTGTCTGGCTTCTGCCACTCACAGTTCACATCTCTCCTGCATGTAAAATTATGTAATTTTCTTCGAAGATCCCCAAGTGTCCTTTCATGTCAGCATTGGGTCAAAGTTCAGAATCTTGTCATCTAATTAGCAAAAATCCTTTGGGTTCCACACAGTAAGTCTGGTTTCTTTTACTATGAAGACCTTGAACTAAAGAAACAAGTTTATGCCAGGTATAGTGGCACATGCCTGTCATCCCAGTGGCTTGGGAGACTGAGGCAGGAGGATCACAAGTTCAAAGTCAGCCTCAGCAATTTATGGAGGCCCTAAGCAACTTAGTGAGATCCTGTCTTAAAAATAAAAAAATAAAGAGCTGGGGATGTGGCTCAGTGGTTAAGCGCCCCTGGGTTCAATTCCTGGTATAAGAAAGGAAGAAAGGAAGGGAGGAAGGGAGGAAGGGAGGAAGGGAAGGAGGGAAGGAAGGTTTATTTGCTCTCTGCACACCCAAGATTCAGTGGTGATAAAGGGATGCCATAATTCGCAAGAAACATTGCTGTACAAAAGGGACACAGTGACACATGGTAGTGACTCGACTCAGCAATCCTGAAATCCTGCTGAAGCACAATCCCCCCCCCCTGCCGTTATTATTATTTTTTTTTAAAGTGAATCCAGTCTTGCTTTGGGGGGATGATTTATCATGGTTCTTGGAAGTGAACTCTCTCAGTCATCCTTCCTTTTTCATAAGAAATGGCTAGAGTGTGCAACTGAAGAGTCTTCTCAGCAAGCCTCCTCCTAGGAATTTGGGGTTTGAGAGACTCTTCATTCTTTTGTGGTATAGATAAAATTAGAAGGCATACAGTCTTCTGTGACTTTCTTATTTAAGAATGTTTTTTCCCCCTGTAATGAGGATATTCTTTGTTTTCTTTGAAAAGTTTATAGCTTTGATTTTCACATTGAAGTCATTAATTCACATATATGGTGTGACTTGATCAATTTTCTTTTGTTAACTGTGGACAATTTTTGTTTACGAGGCTTCTTTATCATATTGTATTTTTTCAACTATTTGCAATATCAGCTGTGCCTTCAATCAGGTTTCCGTATATTCATGGATCTCTTTATAAGCTCTATTCTGTTTGATATCTGTGGCCAGTACTACATTGGTCCCTGTGATCAGCACCATATTATTTTAATTACTATGTTTTTATTATAAATTTTGATAACTGGGGTCAAGCCCCTGTCTTGTTTCTTTAGTACTCCCCTGGATCTTCTTGACCCTTCGTGCTTTCATACAGATTTTAGAATCAGCTTGTCAGGTTCCATAAAACTAAAACAAAACAAACAACGCCCTCCATTTATCTTTGATTGGAATTGCAGGCTTTACAACGTTTACACCTTACCAACCCTCATGCCCTCATTTCCTTTCTAATCCAATTTGGATTTCATGTGTAATAACTTCCTTGCAAATACACTAAACTCCCTGGTCTCCCTCTCTCTTTTTTATACTCCTACCACATAATTGCTTACTCTGTGCCTGTACCCCATCAGCTAGAATTGCTAGAGAAAAACAAATGACGATACTGGGTGGTTTCATGTAAAACTCACTGCCACACATCTCCAGTGATACAAGAAGTCAACTAACCACTGTTACACTGCCACTCTCCAAACTCACCACTGTCATATCGTTTTCTTTTATCAAACCTCCTACGCCTTTCCTCTCAGGTGGTGATCTCGCATAACACTTCACTGAGGAAGGAGCAGAAAGTCCCTTATTATCCACCTCCAAACCTGCCTGCTCCATCAGAACCCGCAGCTTCTGCTCTCCCAGCTGTTAAAGGGCAGCTCCTTCACATATGCCCTGGATCTCCTCTCCTCTCCTTTCAAGATGTCACCTTCTCCATTCTCCCTCTTCTACACTCTCACTTTTCTATTCTCCACTTAACTGATTTCCCTCAGCATAAAAACAGGCCTTATTATCGAACTAATGAATAAGCAAAACCTCTCAGGATCCTTTTTTTCAGCTAATATTCCAGTAGAGGCAGTGAGATGTCATGGTTATGAGCATGCGCTCTGGTGCCAGACTCCTTAGGTTCAAATTTTTTTCCATTGTTTGTCATCGGACAGCGCCACTGTTGAATACAGAAGCCACTAGCCACACGTGGCTATTAACATTTAAGTTTATATTAGTTAAAATTAAGTAAAGTTATAAATTTAGTTCCTCATTTGCAGTGGTGAGTCAAGTGTGGTAGTTATTCCCAGATATGACAACACAGATGCAGAACCGCATCATTAGTGTAGGAAGTTCTGTTGGATCCAGGCATGTCCTTTTTCTGTAACATTCTATGATATCACCATTTCACCATCATAGCACTTGTCGCTCTGTAGAATATTCCGTGTTTAGCTACTATTTCTTTACTTATTGCCTGCCTCTTCTATCAGTGTGAGCTCTGTGGGAGCAGGTTCAGCTTCACCAGCAGATTCCCAGTGCCTGGGGACAGTGCCCCTCCCAGTGCCTAGGACAGTGCCTGAGGCTCCTGCGTCTCAAGTGTTTTTCCAGTGATGGCTGATAAGTCCTTTAAAAGCTCTGGCTGAGGGTCTAGAGGTGATTACCCACACATAGCATACTCATTTCTCATTCCTCCATTGTGGTGAACTATGGGCTGAGGAACCTGGATAGTGGGGAATACTATGATTAATAATATTTCAAGAGTGGTGGACTTGAGGAAAAAGCAACTGTCCTGAACTTGGGAGGATGGGCTCTTGTCTTCACATGCTGCATCAGCTGTAGGATATTATGAACCACCATGAGGCCTGATTAGAGTATTTGAAAATTTAAAAATTAAAGAACACGTGTGAACAATTGTTTGGGCATCACAGATGTTATGTGTGGGTTTAGTTGCTTTGAAGTAGGCTGCCTCACATTCTTAGAACATTCATTACAGTACTGCTTACGGTAGCAAACAATTGGAAACAACTTAAATGCTCACCGACATGGGAATACATACTTTATGGTACAGCTATACAGTGGAGCACTGAAATGACTGAACTATGTCCCCATCACATCTGGGTGGATGAATTTCAGAAATCCTATGAGTTGAAAAGAGAAGCTAGTTGATGAATAAACATGGCATAAACATTCACATGAAATTTAAAAGCAAAAAGTAGCATCTGTGCTTACCTTTATAAATAAAGGTTTAAAAACATTGATGAGGACAAAATGATACCTCTAATGAAGGAGGATGAAGAATGGGATCGGAGAGAGAGAGAGAAATAAATAGACCTTAATGTCATTTGCAAAGTTTTATTTCCTTAAAAAATTTGGAATACACATATTATATTAACATTTAAAAAGTCAATATGTTTGTTGCCCTTTAGAGTTTGCTATATATTTGAAACATTTTGTAATTAAAAAAAAGAACAAAAAAGAAAAGAAGCTGTGTCCTTATGAAGTGATGATATGTCACATTCATTTGATAAAATTTCCTGAGAACTCTATGTGTCATTGTGCTGGCTGTTGAGAGTCCCAGAGAAGTCACATAGGATATGGATCATGCTTCCTATGATCAAGCTCGCTTCTTTGGTTGAAATGATAATGTATTTTATTTTTTAGTGGTACTCGGGATTGAACCCAGGGCCTTGTGCATGTGAGGTAAGCACTCTACCAACTGGGCTATATCCCCAGCCTGATAATGCATCTTTATATTAAGCAGATAGTCATGGGAGGGAGCATATAAAGATGTATCAAAATGAGGAGCATAATGACATCCTATAGAAGCTTGGAAATAGAGCCCTGGAGGAAGCAGAGAAAATCAACTGGAAGTTGGGTAACTTGCAAGGTGAATTTGGATAGACAGAGGGACTTTAAGTGTATTCCAGACTAGGGAAGCATCTTAAGTGTAGGTATAAAATGGGTTAGTAAAAACCACCCCATAGAAGTATTTTTGTTTTTGTTTAAGAGAAAAAGGAAGAATGGGGTCCTGAAATGTTTAATGATAGATCTGCAAGTATGAACTTCAGCCAATGGGTAAGTAGGGAACCATTGACAGTTAGGAGGGAATTGGAGTGATGTGGTTGATCTGATTTCTTTGACCACTAATCTGATTGTGATGAGCATGGCATCCTGGAATAAAGGAAGACTAGACTGAAGGAACTCAGCAGTCAGAAGATGAGAACCTCAAGTGAGCTGGTAGTGATGGTGATGGGAAAAAGAAGGAACTGTTAGGGTGGATATTATTTGCCATGGAAAGAGTTTCAATTTGTCCAAAAGATCTCATTAGCTAGTAAGTGCCAGAGCCTAAAATCAAAT
Organism: Glaucomys volans; assembly: GCA_020662805.1. Lineage (NCBI taxonomy): Eukaryota > Metazoa > Chordata > Mammalia > Rodentia > Sciuridae > Glaucomys > Glaucomys volans. Next base: position 680,909 of record JAJEJO010000398.1, read on the forward strand.
CCAGGGTTTTTTTTTTTCCTCCAAAGTTTTCATGTTGAGATTTTGAAAAATGGATCAAAAGGCCTTGAGGAACAATTGGGTTTAGAAGATAAAAGAGAAAAAAGGATAAAAGAACAGTGAATTTTTGATTGCCAGTAAAGTGCTTGATGGAAACTGGTTATTTGCAAGGGTAAGCTGGTTTGGAGAACAAAATGAGTTCAGTGTGGAAGATGGAAAGTTTGAGTTGATGGCGGGCCATCCCAATGCAGATGGGTGTATAAACTGTTGAAGCTCTGGCGGTTTAAACTCCCAGATTTAAAGTGTTGAAAGTCATCAGCACTAAGTGGGAATTAAATTCTGAAGATGGCAGTTTCCAGAAAGTATGAGCGGGAATAAAGAGAAGAGCAGAAAGTCTTGAGCAATGTCCACACGTACAACTTTTCACCTGGCAAAGTAAAAGTGCCAAGAAAGAAACAAAGGAACAATCAGAGGAGAAAAATGAGGCCACTGGTTGGTGGAAGGGAATTGTAGGAAGAAAAGGGTGGTTGAATATGTCAAATACAATAGTGTTGGTTAAAAAGGATGCCAACTGGCACTGGTTGGTTGCATATTCTGTGATTTTACTCCAAAACCCAGGGGATTAAGAAGAGATGTGGAAAGTATAGTTCACAGAATTTCAGATTTCATAGACCAGTAATAGTTCAAAAAATATTTGGGAGAAATAAATAAAACCATTAAAACATCCAATCTCTTCTCAGTCTTATTTTCATGAAAGACAGGCAATTCCTCATAAATCTAGAAGGTCATAATGGTAGGTTAGAGAATAGTTCATCCTCAGGGCAGCATTTTTTTATGTGAACGATGCCATTGCTACCCCTGACTGGAGCAGATCTGAGAAGTGCCATTTGGGAACCACTGGATCAACATATGTGATGCTGCTCCATCTGAGTCACACTCCCAGTAAATCAGGTAGGTTATTGGTTCTTGTGTGTGTGTGTGTGTGTGTGTGTTTACTTTTCAAACTAGCTTTTATTAATAAAACATCTTTCCTGAGAGCTCCAAAGGGGAAGTTTCAGGAAGTTTAGTGGATACTTATCTACACAATGGAAGCAGATTAGAACTGAGTGTACTTTGTCAAGGAGTTTTTGTTTATTTGTTTCTTTGTTTTTCTGATAGTGGAGATTGAACGCAGGGCCTCACACATGCTAAGCAGCTAAGCAGACACTCTACCACTGAGCTGCATCCCCGGCAATAACTCATGAGGGTACTTGGGAAATATTTTTCTGTGTGTGTGTGTGTTGCTGGGGATTGAACCCAGGGCCTTGTGCTTGCGAGGCAAGCGCTCTACCCACTGAACTATATCCCCAGCCCTGGGAAATATGGTGAAGCAGCACTTGTGTTGAGGAGAACAGAAGTAGTTAATAGTTTGCTCCATAAAATTACAGTTGAATTATCATACATGGCCAGGGGGAAAACCATAGATTATTTATTCCTTGACATTTCAGGGTATATTCAATTCCCAACAGGAATCCAAGAGTCTGATCATTCTCCAGGCCTGATTATCTGGTTGTATGTAAAAACAACCCTAACTGTATGAGGCTCCTGACATACTGAAATTTCCTACCTTTTTCCATTTGTGTCACCTGACCCAAATGAAATAAAGTACTAGTAGGAGAGCAGGACTTTAACAGCAGAGCCTTAGGCACCGGGCAAACTCAAAATGGAGCAGACCTCAAAGAATGGGGCTGGTTTGGAGCCAGATCAGTTTCAGAATAAAAATAAAAATAAAAAGGCAATAACTGTGCTGTGATCCATTGAAGCACAGCTCAGTCGGGGTGTTTAAATACAGAACCTAAAGGTTTACTACTTAAATTTTTTTTACTGGTTCAAGAAAAATAAGAGACAAATTATGCAGGCTTAACTAGCAACAACAAAAGTGTATTATGCCTTAAAATCTGTTTTGTTTTTCTAAAATAAATAACTCTTAGGCAGACACTGAAATTAACAGATTTCAGTGCCAAAAAAGATCACAATTTCCTACCCACTCACCACAAAATATTATCCTTTATCTATTGCATATGTTTCTATTGGTTCTGCAATTATGTTTGGTAGTCATTTTTATTTTCCACCAACTGTTCTCTTAATTTTGAAAATACTGGCTTTGATCAATTTTTTTTCATGTGTGTGATCTACAAAAAGTGGATATTTCTGAATTCTGGGGAAAGGTTTCTACAGATCAAAATAATACTATGATAATGTTTAATGAAACCGCAGGATGAAAAATGTTTCCTTAGAAAGAGCTCTTTGTCACCACACAGTGACTGAGGAAAAACCTGACATCACCACTTTTAAAGCATATCTTAAAAGGCACTACTCAATGACTTCTTCTTTTATTGTACAAGTCGAAATAGAAATGTGCACACAACACCCATGTACAGCTTAATGAATAGTTATGACAACTATCCAGGTAATCACCATTCAGATTAGGAAATTGCACATTGTCAGAACCAAGGAAGTTCCTGCCTCCCTTCCTGATCACATCCCTATCATTCTCTCTAGAATTAACAGGTGTCTTAAAGTTTTAAATAATTCCTTGCTTTTAAAATGGTTATATATGTATCAGAAATGCATATGCCAATTTTTCCACTTCTGACAGTATAGCTTGCTTTTTTTCTGTTTTTGAATTCCTGAATCTTCTGATTCTTTTGAATTCTTAATCTTCCTTAATCTTCTTTTGGTTTAGGAAAATTCTGAGCCATTATCTCTAAATTGTTGCTTCTACTCCATTCTCTCCTTGTTCTTATTCTGAACTATAATTATACTTACATTATACCTTTGTGCTGCTTCCCACATATTTCTTTACACTATTTTGTGTATTTTCAACTCCTATTTCTCCATTTGTTATTCTGGATTTTTTCCTGACCTATCTTCTTTTTCATCACTTTTCTCTTTAGCTATATCTAATTTACCTTTTTTTTGTGGTGCTGGAGATTGAACCCAGGGCCTCGTGCATGCTAGGCAAGCACTCTATCAACTGAGCTATATCCTCAGCCCCCTCTAATTTGCTTTTAAATCCACCCATTGATTTCTTAGTTTCAGATAATGTATATTTTAGTTCTAGACTTTCCATTGATTCTCTAAAAGTCATTGTCCTGCTGAAATCCTCCATCTTGTCATCTAATTTCTTGAAAACATTAATTATAGTTGTTTAAAAATCCATATTTGGTAACTTCGGTATCTGGATTGCTGGCAGGTCTGTTTCTGTTTGTGCTTGTTTTTCCTCCAGGATTTTGCACACACACATCCTTTTTTTCTTTTTACAAATTTGCCAGTTTTGATTGGGTTCTGGGCATCGTGTGCAGAGAAATACAAGAATTATTTAGGCTTTGGATGATTTTTATTTTGTTTCAGAGAGGATGTACTGTTCCTTCTGCCAGTTCAGCAAAGAACTGATCAATTCGATTTGAATAAATATTGAGCTATTTGAAAACTAGGCTTCAGTCCCTTTTAGAGTTCTATTTTAGTTCACCCTTATTCTGAAGGGAAACCATTGGCAGTTCCAACCAAAAGCCTGGGGTGTTTGCCAGAGCCTCCTCTCCCCTGCAGCTCTGAACTCCTGTCCCCTGTCCTGTGGATCCTGCCCAGCTTCAGTGTGGTAGCCACCACTTGCAGGTTAGTTTCTCAGTCTCTCAGCTATTATTTTCAAGTCAGAATGTGCCTTGAGGGCAAAAGCCATGTCAAACTTTGGGCTCAATTCTCTGGGTTATCTTTCTCTCTTAATCTTGGGCAGTTTCAAAACTTAAAAAATAGATATTTATTTTTAGGCTTTTCTGATTGTCCTCAGTGGGAGAGTAGCTACCTTATGTGTACCAGAACTGTAACAGTGAATTATTTCTTAGAATAATTCAAATTGTATAATCACTTACAAATCATATTTCATGTATTTCTCTTTCTCTCTCTTCTCTTCTCTTCTCTTCTCTTCTCTTCTCTTCTCTTCTCTTCTCTTCTCTTCTC
>JAJEJO010000398.1:685001-703377 GCA_020662805.1 Glaucomys volans
TCTCTCTCTCTCTCTCTCATTCTTTCTCTCTTTCTCTGTTTTGGTACCAGGGATTGAACCCAGGGGCACTTAACCACTGAGCCACATCCTCAGCCCATTTTATTTTTTTATTTTGAGACAGGGTCTCTCTAAGTTGCTTACGGCCTTGCTAAGTTGCTGAGGATGAACTTGTGATCCTCCTGCCTCAGTCTCCCTTCATCTTTTTGCCTATAGCTGCAGTCACTTCATTTTCATTACATTGTATAGTAACATTATACATTTTTGTGTTACATTATTATCATATTAACATCAATTCTGTGTCATATTACCCTATTCTACTGTTGATTCATTCTTTCTTTTTTCCTTTCCCCCTCTGTACTGGGGATTGAACTCAGGGGTGCTCTACCACTGAGTCATATCTTCAGACCTTTTTATTTTTTATTTTTGACACAGGGTCTTTTTCATTGCCCAGACAGGCCTGGAACTTGTGATCCTCCTGCCTCAGCCTCCTGAGTAGCAGAGATTATGTGTGCATCACTGTGCCTGGTTTATTGACTCTTCTTATACAAATATGTAGGTGCCCATCTCCAGATAATTGCATTTTGGTGCGATTCTTGAATTATGGGGGATGTGACTCTTCAACTTTATTAGCTGTTATTTACACTTACTCCAGCAGTGGAGGAGCATTTTTATTGCTCTTCACATTTTCACTAACAAACTTTCTTAATTTGTGACAATCTAGTCAGGTACAAATGGTTTAAAATTTCTATGTGACTGACAACTAGTGAGGGAATTGAGTATCTTTGCATATATCTAACGGCTTTCCTTATTTGTGTAGCAGCTATTCAAGTCTTTCGCCCATTTTCTGTTGGATTGTCTGTTATTTTCTTGTTGGTTTGCAACATTTCTTTTTTGTTTTGTTTTGTTTTGTTTTTTGGTACTGGGGATTGAACCCAGGGGCATTCGATCACTGAGCCATATCCCCAGCCCTATTTTGTATTTTATTTAGAGACAGGGTCTCACTGAGTTGCTTAGGGCCTCGCTAAGTTGCTGAGGCTGGCTTTGAACTCGTGATCCTCCTGCCTCAGCCTCCCAAGTGCTAGGATTACAGGTGTGCACCACCACGCCCGGCTGCAACATTTCTTTGCACATTAAATATAATGTCAGTTATTTGTATATGTGACTTTTCTTTTTATTCTTTTCATGGTGTCCTTGGTGAATGGAGGGGAATAATTTTAGTGTAGATGAATTCATTGGTTTGCCTTTATGCTTAATTCTCTCTTTATTAAGAAATATGAGGTCTTAAAGATATCCTCTTATATTGCCTTCTAAAAGCTTTAGTCATTTCATTTTCATATTTAAATATAAGTGTACCTGAAAACAAAGGCCTAGGGGCTCAATTTCATTTTTTTATCCAAATTTTTTGTATAGATGTTTTTAATCTAAATATTTTTAAAATTTTTGTTGTTGGTGGAACTTTATTTTACTCATTTATTTATATGTGGTGCTAAGAATCAAACCCAGTGCCTCACACATGCTAGGTAAGTGCTTACCACTGAGCCACACCCCAGCCCTAGGTGATTTTTTTTATATGGATTTTTCTGCATCATTTGTTAAAGTCTGTATTTTCCCACTAGTTGATAATGTCATCTTTGTCATTTATCACAGTACCTTATGTTCCATTTGCTATTTGTCCATCCTTAGACTAATTTCAAACTATGTGTATTCCTTTGGATTTAAAACTAAATTTTGATGTCTTACAGACAAGTTCACTACCCTTTCTTCTTGTATTATTCTTGGCTCTTTACACTTACATATAATTTTAGAGTCAGATTGTTAAGGCCAACCAAAAAGATCAAAGCACACTTATTTTGAATGGTATTGTATTGAACTGCTGCTTCACAATGTTGAGTTTTTAAATGCATGAATGCTATATGCTTTTCTGCTATATTACTTTCAGTAAGGTTTTGTAGTTTTTTGCATAGAGGTCTTACACATCTAATTAGATTTATTCCATGGTATTCCTCTTAGTGCTAATCATACTATTTTTCTTGTTTCTACTGAGATTTTTCTCCTCTAATCTCAATAATGAATTATATGAATTGATTTTCTAAAGTTAAATCAATCTTGAATTCCTGAATCAATTTTCTAAAGGTAAACAAACTAGAATTCAATCTCTAGATCAACCTGATAATTGATGGATTCATGATTTGCTAATGATTTTTTCAAGAATTTTGCATCTATGTCCATAAGGAGGACTGACTTGTAATTTTAATTTTTTTGTATCTTCCTTATCAGGGTTTGGTATTAAGATTATGTTGGCTTCATAAAATAAGTTGAGGAGTGTCCTCATTTTTCTATTCTCTGGAGTGATATTTGTGAGATTATTTCTCTTTCGAATGTTTGGCAGTTCCAGGTATATCACAGGTCCAAATGTTATCTACAAGTTAATATAGGAAAGTGTCTTCATTGTCTAGGTCCTGCACTAGACAACCACTAATCTACTTTCTGCCTTCATAAATTTAGCTATTCTTTTTTTCTATATAAACAAAATCATGTGATACGGGTTTTTTTTTTTAATTTTCTTTTTTTGCAACTACCTTCTTTCACTTAGCAAGGCCCTTACATAGTGAAAGTGAGCCAATTAATTTTGGTTCGCTATAAACTACCCAGTCTTTGCTATAGTATTTTGTTATGGCAGCACAAAACAGATTAAGATACTATATGGGGCTGGGGCTGTAACAGTGGTAGAGTGCTTGCCTCGCACATGTGAGGCACTGGGTTCGATCCTCAGCACCATATAAAAAAATAAGAAAGATATTGTGTCCATCTACAACTAAAAAAAAAAAAGACACTATATGATCCAGCTATTCTACTTCTGGGTGTATAACCAAAAGAATTGAAAACAGGGCTTCAAAGCGATATTTGTACTCTAACATTCATAGCAGCATTATTCACAGTAGTTAAAAGGTGAAACAACCCAAATGTTTATCAACTGATAAATGAATAAACAAAATGTGGCATATGTCCACAAAATGGATTATTAGTCTTAGAAATCCTGACAGATGGTAGGATATGGTGGAAGCTTGATGCTATTCTGCTAAGTAAAATAAGCCAGTCACAGAAAGACAAATACACTTTCTGTTTCCTGAATGTCATGTCCTGAGATGCTTTTCCCCTCTGAACCCTTCCACTGTGGTGTTCTGTCTCATCTAGGGAAGAGAGCAATGGAGTCAGTCTCCTGTGAACTGAGACCTCTGAAACCATGAGTGCCAAATAAACTTTTCCTCCTCATAAAAAAAAAGAAAAAAAAAAAAAGGCACATGCCTGTAATCCCAGAGGCTTGGGAGTCTGAGAGAGGAGGATGGTGAGTTCAAAGCCAGCCTCAGCAACTTAGCAAGGCCCTAGGCAACTCAGCAAGACCCTGTCTCTAAATAAAATTTAAAAAAGGGCTGGGGATGTGGCTCAGTGGTTAAGTGTCTTAACCTGGGTTCAATCCCTGGTACCAAAACAAAAGCAAAACCAAACAAATAAAAAAGACAAATACTTCATAATTCTACTCACACCAGACGTGTAGAGTAGTCAAAATATAGAGATAGATAATGGAATGGTAATTGCCAAGACCTGGAAGGAGGGGGAAATAGGGAGATACTGTTTAATGGGTACAGAGTTAAGTTTTAAAAGGTGAAGTTATGGAGATGAGAGGTGGTGATGGCTGAACTACATTGTGAGTGTATTGAACAGCACTGAACTGTATGACGAAAGTGGTTACGATGGTGAATTTTATGTGACGTATTTTAACGCACACACACACACACACACACACCATGTTAAAAACAGTACACAGTGAGTAACTGACAGTGCTAAGATCTGAACCCCAGGAGACTTGGCTGCTTCCCTGTAGTTTCTCATCTCTGTCTACTTGAGCTGCCTCAGTCCAGGTGTCATTCTCTGCCTGAGCCTGTCTGGCCACCTGCTCCCTTCCTTAGGACTCAGGTAAAGCATTCCCTCCTGAACTTCCTTCCTCAAACTGGTTAAATGTCTTCTCTACTTCTACCATTGTTCTCACATTTTTGGGGGGATGTAATCATAAAATAATTTTATTCATATTTCCTTTAATGTGTCTGTTCAAGTTCTTCCCTGTTCCTTAGACAGGCAATTCTCTGTGTTTTCTATTTCAGGTAATGAAAAGTTATCTAATCCCTGATTGTTTAAATAAATCAGTAATTATAATACCTACATAATAGTAAAAAATTCTAACATCTTTAAGAAATTCATTATAGCTGTGTGGAGGTATGATTTATGTACCATAAAATTCATCCACTGTAAATATACAATTTAATGTTTGGTAACTTTATACGGTGTGCACCCATTGACGTAATCCAGTCTTAGAACATTTCCGTCACCCCAAAAAGCACCGTCATCCCATTTGCAGTCAATCCCCCACTCTGCATCCTCTAACTCCAGGCAACCACTTATTTGCTTTCTGATTCTATTTTTGCTTTTTTTCTAGAATTTTAATATAAACAAAATACGTAGTCTTTTGTGTCTGGCCTCTGTCACTTAGAATAACATGTTTTAGGGGCATTCATTACTGTGGTTTGTGCCCCTCCAAAATTCCCATGCTGGAATTTGAAAGCCAAGGCCTTCAGGGAAGTGATTAAGCCATGCGGGCTCCACCCTGCTGAGTGGGATTAAGACTCTTACAAAGGAGGCTTCTCTAAACAGTTGACCTCCCAGAAGCAGCACGAACAGTGGTTACCAGAAGCTAGGAAGTGGGGTAGGGGATGGAGAGAGGATGGTTAATGGGTGCCAGTGTGCAGCTGGGTGGAACAAATAGCTTCTAATGTTCCACAGCACAGTGAGGTAACCACGATTGATGACATTTAATTGCGTATTTCAGAATAGCTAGTAGAGAGGACTTCGAATGTTCCTAGCACAAAGAAGTGATAAATGTTTGAGCTAATGGATATGCCAGTTACTCTGATCTGATCATTATACATTGTGCAAATGTATTAAAATATCACACTGCTCTCCACAGATACAATTCTTATGTTTCAAATAAAAATTTTAAAAATATTTTAAAAATTAAATAAAAATAATAATGAGAGGTTCCAGAGAACTCCTAGATCCTTTTATCTCTTCTACCATGTGAAGATACAACAACACTCATCCCCTCTGGAGGCTGCAGAAAGAGTCACCTAGGAAGCAAAGAATGGGTCCTCCCCACACACCGGACCTGCTGGCACCTTGATACTGGATCCTCCACCTCCACAACTATAAGAAATACATTTCTATGATTTATAAATCACCCTGTCTGTGGTGTTTCGCTGTAGCAGTAGGAATGCAGTGAGATACCTACACAGTTGGATGTATCAGCACTTTTCTCCTCCTTTATATTACTGAGTAGCACTCCACTGTAGCCCACATTGTGTTTATCCATACACCAGTGCATGGACATTTAGATTATTTCTACTTTGGGGTTATTCTAAATAATGCTGATATTGTCATTTGTATAAAATTCTTTTGTGTGGACATACTCCCCCTCACCTTGGTTAGATACTTAGGAGTGGAATTGTCGGGTGATACTGTAAACTTTAACTTTGTAAGGATCTGCCAAACTGTTCCCCAAAGCTGCTAGACAGTTGTACAAGACCACAGGCAATGCAGGAGCATTTCCCACATCCTTGCCTCAGTCGTTACTGTCTCTTTACAACGGCCATTGTAGTGAATGTGATGGCACCTCATGGTAGTTTTATTTGCATTTTTCTGGGATGAATGGTGGTGAGGATCTTTTCCTATACCTAGTAGGCATTTGTGTATCTTTTCTGGTGGAATGTCATTTCAAATCATTTGCCCATTTTTTTTTTAAACTGGGTTGTCATCTTATTGAATTATAAGAGGACACAGAGCACATGTACATACCCAGTGCTTATACATCCTTTATCAGATACAGAATTTTCAAATATTACCTCTCAACCTTTTCATGTTCTTAATTTTTTTTTTTTTTTTTTTTTTTGGTACTGGGGATTGAAACCAGGGACACTCTACCACTGAGTCACATCCCCAGCCCTATTTTGTATTTTATTTAGAGACAGGGTCTCACTGAGTTGCTTAGGCCCTCACTAAGTTGCTGAGGCTGGCTTTGAACTTGAGATCCTCCTGCCTCAGCCTCCCAAGTGCTGGAATTACAGGTGTGCTCCACCACGTCCGGCTCATTTTCTTAATGTTATCTTTCAAAGAACAAAAGTTAATAATTTTGATGAAGTTCAGTGTATCACTTTTTCCCTTTGTGGTTTATGCTTTGATGTGAGATTTAAGAAACCAAGGCATGGTCAGAGGGCTAAAAAAAAAAAACCCAGAAAAATAGTATCATGGAACTCAAAGAAGTGAAAGTGTCAGGAGGAAGGGTAATAATCACTAGTGCCTGAATCTGCTAGATTGAGAAAGGATGAATGTAGCTAGAGGATCACCGGATTTGGAGATTAGTAGATTGACCCAGCACTTTTTAAATGCCAGGCCATATACTAAGCATGACCTAATTTCTAGTTTCAGTAAATCAGTGGAGATTCTATGCTTCTCTTAAATTTTGGTATTAGTATTTATTAGTATTATCAACACATTTCTCCTTATTCCTCAAAAAATGTGGATCCAGAGAGTAAGAATGCAGGATTTAGAGATAGGAAATTGTCTCTAAACTTGAGTTCTTCATCTTTTTTAGTTATGGGTAAATCACTTTCCTTTTCTGAACCTCTTATTTCGTTTGTAAACTAGGAATTATCATGACTGATTTGCAGGTGGAGCTGTGGTAAGAGGTCCTTTGTGGAAAGCCCCCAGTGTATTGTCTGGCCCACGGTGCATGTTCCACAATGGAAGCTGTATTTCCTAATTGTCGTAATCAGGTAAAGATCTGAAAATACTTTGTGAACTGTTAAACTCTATAGAATATAGAACTACTTAGTACTTTGGAATCATAATATACACTCTAATATGTTGTCCTACTTTAAATCCTATTTAGGATTTAAGAATGCTAGAAATTTTGCTCATAAATAAAGGACTTTAATTTTCCTCCTTTCCTGTCATCCAAAAGATATAACTAATGCTCCTTTTCTAATAGCTTTATAAAGATATGATTCACATTCATATAATTCACCCATTTAAAGTGAACTATTCAACAGTTTTTAATATGCTCAGAGTTATGCAGTCATTAACACAATTTTAGAACATTTTCATCAGCTCAAAAAGAAACTCTGTACCCATTAGCAGACTCTTCATTATCCCACCAAGTCCCCTACCCCTAAATGATACTGAATCTACTTTTTACCTCTATAGATTTGCCTATTCTCGGTATTTCATACAAATGGAATCATGCAGCATGTGATCTTTTGTGACTGGCTTCTATCGAAGGAAAGCAGAGCCAGACATTCATTAAAACAGAAAAAGAGGTGGTTTTCTTTTTTGCGGTACTAGGGATTGAATCCAAGGGCGATCTACCATTTACTGTTGAGCTACACCCCCAGCTCTTTTTATTTTTAATTTTGAGACAGGGTCTCACTAAACTGCTGAGGGTCTCAGCAAAGTTGCCATTCCCTTAAACTTGCCATTCCCAGCCTCCCCAGGTGCTGGGATTATGGGCACACAGTGTATCTGGATATAAAAAGAGATTTTATTCAGGAACTATTGCAGTATGGAGAGAGAGTCTTCAGAATAAAACTGGACTTAATTCCAAATAGAACAAGGGCGAATAGGAATTTATAGCCAAGCAGCAGGTTTAGGGGGGCAGATAGATGGTCAGCTACTAAGATGACCAAGGGCAGCAGGGAGTTCTTGCTAAACTGATCTAATAGCATGATGGTGATTCTTCTCCTCCTGCTTCTCTTCCTCCTCCTCCACCTCCTGCTCCTGCTCCTCCTTCCCCTCCTCCTTCTTTTCTTGACACCATGGACTGAGTTCAGGGATCATACTCTACCACTGAGCTACAGGACCAGCCCTAGCAGAATTCTTGTTGAAGACATATCAGGGCAATCAGAAACACCAGGAGTGATGATGGAGAATGATGTATTTGATCAGATATAAAGGATGAGATATTGATTTGATCATATCTTGGGTGTGTAAGGGGGCTCCTGCTAGACTGAATGAGAAGGATTCTTATTAATATTGGCCCCTGTGGGCCTGAGGACAAGGTCCAAGGATGAGGTCTAGTGAAGGAAAGGGCTTAGAGGATCCCGACTAAAGTTTGGTCAAGAGAGTCTTTGTTACTTCTTTCAAGCTCCATCCATAGTACTCTACTTCATTCCTTTTTTATCACTGCATAATATCTTACTGGATGGATAGATTAGATTTTATTTATCCATTATTTGTTCAGTGAATGGGCATGTGGGTTGCTTCCACTTTTTTGCTATTAGATTTATGTACAAGCATGGACATGTTTTCACTCCTCTTGGCAATATATCTAAGAATGGAATTGTTGGTCATATGGTAGTTTTGAGTAACTACCAGACTGTTTTCCAAAAAGGCTACAACATTTTACAATTTCACCAGCAGTGGATGAGGATTCTAATTTCTCCACATTCTTTCCAACACTTACCATTATTTGTAGTACTAGGGATTGAACCCAGGGCCCCATACATCCTAGGCAGTTGCCTTAGAACTGAGCTACATTCCCAGCCATGCCCAATATTTATTATCTTTTTCTTTGTTAGAGCATTATAACGAGCAGTTGGGTTCATTTTGACAAAATCATACATTAAAGGAATTTGATTTCAATCCCCATTCCCCCTTCCCTTCCATTCCCTTCATTTTTCTTCCTCTATTCTACTGATCTTCCTTTCACTCCTTTATTTGTTTTTGACTGGTACTTTCTACATATACACAAAGGTGAAATTCCCTTTGGTACATTTATATATGCATATAACATGATTTTGTTAAATGCATTGCATATTTCCTCCCTTTTCCCATACTTCCCCCTCCCTCTTGTTCTCCACCTACTCCACTGATCTTCTCTGTGTATTTATGATATCCAATCCCTGCTGCCCACCAACCCCCTCCCCCCCCCCCCCCCCCCCCCCCCCGCCCTGCCCCACTCCGCCGCCTTCTTTCCCTTACTTTGCTCTAGCTTCCACATATGAGAGAAAATGTTTGACCCTTGATTTTCTGAGTCTGGCTTATTTCACTTAGCATGATGTTCTCCATTTCCTTCTGTTTATGGGCAAATGCCATTCTTTCATTCTTCTTTACAGCTGAGTAAAACTCCATTGTGTGTATATACCACTTTGTCTTGATCCATTCTTCTGTTGATGGGCATCTGGGCTGATTCCATAATTTGGCTATCGTGGATCCTGCTGCTTATTATTTGTCTTCCTAATAAGTGGGTATGAGAGTTGTCTCATTGTGGTGTGATTTGCATTTCCTGACGGCTACTGAGGTTGAACATTAAACAAAATTCCTTTCATCCCAATGAATGACAGACAGGAACTGGGAGATTTAAAGGATAAAAAACAATATGCAAATGACTTATTAGTATGTTGCCATTGGAGTCTGTACCTCAGCCTTTGGGATATTTCTGGGATGGGCACACTGAAAGTCAGTGAGTTTATTCATTTTCTTTAGTCCCAGTAATCTCGTTGATTAAGTTTCTGGGTCATTGTTTCTGATCTAATATGCATATTTGTCACAGATCACTACATATGACATCCCTCATACTCACCCAAAGTTATGAAAATGAAAATGAAAAAAGTTCCCATGTTCCCATGAAAGACAACATACAAATTTATAACATGATCACACAAACATAGGTGTGATCATTTGTAATCACAGAAGTGTTGAATCATTGATCAAAAGCCCCATTTCATGGTCACTGGTAAAGAAAGAAAATTCTTCTATTTGTGTCAATTGGATCAGGAAGTATTTTTTTTTCAAAAAGCTGGATAGTAAATATATTTAGCTTTGTGAGTCATAGAGTTTCTGTTTCAATTACTCAACTCTGTAACTGGAGTGCAAAAGCAGCCTTAACAGTACATATACAGATGGGTGTGGTAATGTTCCAATAAAACTTTATTTACAAAAACAGGTGTTGGGCTGGATTTGGTCCATAGGCTCTACTTTGCTGATTTCTGGTGTGAAAGAAAGAAGAGATTCTTGGGAAGATCTGTTTCTACAGTGACTTGAAATCGGACAAGAAAGGATCCTTTTTATTTTCCCAGCACAGATATTTTACAAGTTTACTTGGCTTCTCACTACCCTGGATGGGTCAACTGATTGATTTTGCAGAGGTTGTCTCTTTCCTTTTAAAAAATGTGTGTGTGTGTGTGTGTGTGTGTGTGTGTGTTTATTGCTAAGATAGCTGGCATCTTTGAGGCACTTAAGTCAGATCAGAGAGAATTTCAGAGTTACCTTGAGGAACAATGTATTCTCATTACTGACTACATTTTTAAAACTCTGAGATCATAAAAATATTGATTTAAATCATTCCATTAATTACATCATTATTTTTGATTTGTTTAAACTCTTTCGTGTACTTTTAAAATTTCTATTAGAGTGAAAGAACTTATAAGATGGTATTAGTTATTGTTATAACTAGTAACAGGACAGAAAACCATGGAAAAACCTTTGCAGATCTCATTTTCTACATCTACATTATGACTTTTAATGTCTTCCAAAACACTCTTGAAGATCTTTAAAATTTTTTAGAAATATTTTTGAGACAGGGTTTTACTGTGTTCCCTGGACTGGTCCTGAACTCCCGGGCTCAAGCAGTCCTCCTGCCTCAGCCTCCTGAGTAGCTGGGACTACAGGTGTGTGCCACTGTCATGCTCTAAGCAGCTTAACTGAATTACAATTTAGAATAAAGCAAAGCACAATGGGAACAAAGTTTTAGCTTGAGAGGTTAGATATGGGCATGGGCCAAGGAAGTGCTGAAACACATCTGTGACTGTTCTAGGACCCTCCCCAGCTATGTAGCCAGATAAACTCTTATCGGCTTATGCTAGTCAAGATATATTTCTGTCACCTGCAGCTTAAAGAGTCCCAGCAAATTCAGGGGACTTTGTATTGGCATTGAGATTCGGAAGACTATGGCTGCATACTTAGAGGACAGGGAGGGACTGGGGTCTGTTAAAGGAAAGGGCATAAGGTACAGAACATGGATGCATATGCGAAAATTGTGTGTCCTTGGAATGGCAAGGACTTTTCTTCTTGATGGAGAGTGAAGTAGAAAGGAATAGAGGTAGAAAAATTTGTATACAAAATCCAGGTCACAAAGGGCTTTTCAGTGTTGTGTTTATTTGGTAGACTGTGCGAAACAGTAAAACATTATGAGCAAGGGAATAATGTGAGCAGATCTGTGGGCTAGGAGGATTGTTCTGCAAGTGGCATGAAGCACCCAGAATGGAGGAGGGGCACCAGTTATGGGTTGGTAGCAGTTACCTGGGTGAGGCATGATGAAAGCCGGAGCTGGGATGCGAACAGTAGGAATGGAGAGAAGGAAAAGTAAGGAAGGATAAGGAGGAGGAAGAGTTAGCAGTGATAAGGAGTGACGGGAAAGGCAGAATGAGAGAAACCGGGAGGGACCCGGGTGACACCCAGTTCTGGTTTGGGCAGCTCTATTGATGGATGTGCTAATTATCAAGATTAGAAATAAGGAATCTTATCAGAGCACTGATGAGAGAAGGAAGGACAATGAGAAATGATGAGCTTAATTTGGGGTAGCTTGAGATACAGGCCCATGGTGTGAGGCAGACAGATTGTGCAGGAGGCAATTGTATAATCAGATATGTCACAGGAGGTGAGAATGTTCAGAAAGAGTTTGTATGGTAAGAAGAGGTGCATTGCTATCTGAATTGTGATTGGAAGGAACAGGCAGAGAGGGAAGAGAAATAATCAGGGGGAATGTGTCAGTAACCAAAGTCTAGGGGTGAAATTCTAAGGAGAGGTTAAGGGCATGTAATATACCAGAGAGGGCAAACTTCATAAGGGCTGAAAAGAGTGCATTGAATTTAGCCATAATGGATAATTGGCAAACAAAACACTCTCAGGTGGCTACATAAAGGAAATCCCAAACTGCAGAGCGTGGAAGAGGGGTGGGAGGTGAGGGCTTGTGGGCGATGAGTTTAGAATGCTCTTTGTGTTTCACTTTGAAGGCCAACAGAAATACTAGCCTAGAAGTTGGGGGCACTCAGGCCTGGATATGGTAGTTGTTTTTAAGTTATGGAGAAGATGAGGCAAGTTCATGTGCCATGGGAGGAAAGGTCCCTGAAGAAAGGAAGAAGATAAAGAGAAGGAATATTGATAGAGCAAAGACCAAAGATGAAGTTGAGGATGGGATCCAGAGAATAAGTAAGTGAATGAGTAATGAGTAATGGATGAGGTCTTTGTCTTGGTACCTGTCACGTTATTGTATATTTGTACAGTTCATAATGTGAGAACATGGTACTATTATTGCAAAGCTCAGTTTGGTTGGAGAGACAAACATGAAACAAGTATTAATCAGGGTTAAGCAATTGATAATGCATAACAAAGATTGAGAGTTTTGGCCAGATAGCAGAACATGGCACTCTTAGCCTTGCTTGTCCCTTCTTGACCTGTAATGAACAACAATAATCATGGTGTCTTTCCTGTGCTCTGTCTTGGACTCACAGGGCTTCTGGCAGCCTCTAATAGTTTGTGAAGAATTGGTGCTGTAGTTGAAAGCTATTTGCCCCCCTTGGTGTATGGTAAAAATGGCAAGCACCATAAGAACTTAAAGAACGTTGTATTGTTTCCCAGGGTAAATTATAATGCTTTTCAAGGAAAAGGACAGTATGCTCTATTTCTTTAGTAAAATCCACACCATTACAAGCAGAGGCTCAATGAGGGCTTATTGAATTGCATTACCTTAAAGGATCTTATAAGGAAATAAGTCAATGCAATATATGTTGACACATTATTATTTACAGCACTTTTGGAAGTACTAAAGAATAGGCATACTTTCTTTAAAAGAGCTTATATTCCAGCATGACAATTTTTTCTACCCCTGCAATTTAAACTCATTTTCTCTTGTGTTCTTTGTTCTTATGGAAGATGGAAAACAGCTGGTTAGCATCCCCAGCTAATACTTGTTAAATGCCTTCTTAAAAATAATCCTTTAGCTTGAGAACATTATGCTAAGTGAAATAAGCCAGTCGCCAAGGGCTGAATACTGTGTAATTCCACTTATATGTGGTATGCAGAGATGGGAAGTTGAATGGTGGTTTCCAGGGGCTGGGGGAAAAGGAGGGATGAAAATTTATTGTTTAATCGGTACAAAGTTGCAATTTTTCATGAGGAAAAGAATTCTGTGGATGGATGGTGGTGATGGTAGCACAATGTGAATGTGCTTAATGCTCTGAACAGTACACTTAAAAATTGTAAAGATGATTTTAAAAAACTCTTCATACCCATGAAGAGGCATGAACCCTGTGAGACCAGCCTAGAATCCCTCACCTCACAAATGCATCTTCTATTGGATGGTTTCCCCTGTTACATTTGTTTTTCATCTTTCTTTGTGGCCCCTGTTTCCATTCTTCAGTCAACTTTGTTTCTCTTCTCTGGACCATCTTCAAGTCTTCCACAAACCAGATGTAGTTTCGGAAAGAGGGCCAAGAGAGTGAAGTGGGGGCCTCTCTGACGTGCTAGGGTTCTGCAGGGCATTAGGTTGCTGTGTTTGACGTCAGCCTTGTGCTGCCTGTGGTTGGTCCTATTCTATAGATTTCTGTTCTTTCCAGCTATAACATTGGGCGGGTGCACGGGATGACCTCTAATGGAAGCACAGCTCATCTTTGGCTTTTTCATTGTATGTTAACTGTGTCCTCATTTTGAAGTTTCATGATAAAATACCATGGGTTTTTCAAAATTATGAATTCAGTCAAAGTCTAAAGCATCACACTTGTGAACTTGTTTTCTTATTTCCCCATCTCTTTTCTTCCCTCTTATTGGAATGTTTTTAAAAGTAAAACCATTGCTTTTTGGTTAAGGCCTGTAATTTCTCAATAGAGCCCCTGAATATGACCCTCGGAGACATTTTGTTGAAAGCTTAATTTCCTAGTTGATAGTGTTTAAGGTTGTTATGAGTTGCAGGTTTAACCGGAAATGCCTTGTCAGTATTCAACCCGAGTTTTTTGTTGTTGTTATTGTTGTTTTGTGGTGCTGGGCAATGAACCAGGGCTTTGTGCATGTGAGGCAAGCACTCTACCTACTAAGCTTTATACCCAAACCTCCTTGACTCTTATCTAGAGAAAAGCCTTTGGGTGAAAACTTGGAAACTCAGATAGGAGTTCTTACCTTGTTACAGTTAGTGCTTGACTATTGCCCAGTTACCTCAAGAAAAAGAAATCGATCATACAGCATGGAGAGGCCCATCAGTCCTTGTTCCCATGTCTGAAAATACCATTATTGGTTTGATTCCATGTCTGCTTTTCTTCCTTGATTCAGTGAAGAGGGCAGAGGAGCAGTATGGGAAGGATTTAGGTTAGAATAATGGTATCTATACTTATCTATCACCTAAAACCAACCAACCAACCAAACAAGAAACCAAACTTCTTAGTTTGCTTTCTTAAATAAATAAATAAAATGAAATTGATGCTGTGCTAGTTAGAAAGTATACATGTGGCTATCTACTTCTCTAACCACCATGAGGGAAGGCTCCTCATGTCATCTTCCAGCTATTACCCAACTAAGGCTACTGCTGGTATGGTTTTTATGGGGGGCTGCCCAACCTGTGGACTTAGACGATACCTACTAGTGGCTTTGGTTTTGGGAGACCAATCACATCCCAGGACTTATGTGACTTAGGATCCTGGCGTTTACTATTCAGGAATGCTGAAAGATAACACTAGAGAAACTGAGGAAGAAGTTGTCCGAGGTTTGCTTTGCACCAGAGAGGTCAGATGCTACTCTTTCTGATTTATAGAAGCTGATGTTGGTCTGGAGCTGGAAACCATTCTGGCGCCATGCTGTCTGCTGGCCTTTCAGAGGGAATTCTGGCCTTCTTAATTTGGCTTCATATTTCTTGGATGACCCATGTGTTTTGGACAGTATACTGCCTGTGTGGCAGAGTTTCATGGTGCTGTTTAGCACTGAGTTACCAGAAAGCATCGCTGGCCAAGGCCTCATGATCTGGGTGCTCTGTGACCATAGCCAACCTCAGGCTTCAGTCCTTATTACCAAGCTGATGCACTAAATGGGCCTAGATTACTTGTTTGTCTTCTAGTCTGTATACACTCAACCCAACAGGGCGATTGTAGAGTGCCTTAAACAATATCAGTGGCCTAAGGAGTGGCTGCTTCTTGGTGTCTAGAAATGTGCACATTTGGACCCCCAAAGTAGACAGCATATTTGTTAATAAAATCTATTACAACCAAATATCATTGTGCAGATGAAGTGAGAGGAAGCATTAACTCTCACATATGCAATTGGATAATGCTGAAAAGATTTTCTGCTGGCAAATGCATCATAGAGGTCCTCCTGGGGCTTCAAACACAATGGACGGAAATGAATGGGCCCTCAAAATATATGTAAATAGATGTGTAAACAAATGGGCCAACTTTAATTAGTAGCTCTGAGTCTAATTCTGCTAATTGTGTTGAAAATTTTCATAAAGTCTTGATACCGTTTGCCATTTTCCTCTACCTGTTAAAAAGCATCAATCCTATCACCCCAACTCTTTTGTAGTCTGAAGTTACAGTATTTCTCAACCATTGAGATGGAAAAACTAATCCAGGAAACAGGAAAGGAGTGTGACTTCCAGTCCCTGCTGAGCATTTAACAGAGATGGAAAGAAGACTGCACATCTCAACACTGCAGAAGAAAGCTAAGTAGCTCTGAGAACCCCAGAGAGTAGAATTCAGCCATAGCCCACACATGGAAACTGTCAGCTCCAAATGCAGTTCCGTATGCAAATCACTAAGTTCAGTCCTCTCACAGGTCAAGGAATATGGTGTGTCTGTTTTCAGAAGGTTGCCCTAGAGTTTGATGCTGATGGGGAGAAGAAATATAGGAACAGTTTGCTCTCAGTGTGGAGGGCACAGCCACTGAAGAGGTGTCAGTTAAACAAGGGACAGCTGCCCTGGGGAAACCCTGTGCATCAGTTGCAGCATTGGAAGCAATAAGGACCCAATCAAATAGAAGAGAGCAGAGAAGAGTCAGAAATGGGACTTTTGTTTTGGTTCTTTTTGCTTCCAACACTGTGTATGGAAGGGACACTGGAAGAAAACATCTTAAACCACTAGAGAGTAAAGGGAGAGGTGAATAATTTCACAGAAACATTAAGCAGCCCTGGAAGCTCCATGTAAAATCCAAGTGGAAGGCACATCTGCTTTAGACTGGAGCAACTTTTTTTTATTTCAATCAATGTGATCCCAAAGAGTTCACATAGGTTTGATAGGGTGAGAAGAGGTAGTAGTCTGTTTGTTTTCAGTTTATTTCCTTCTTCAGGGTAAACAAACCCCTTCCTTAGATAGGCTTTTTCAAAAAATCAAAGGAAACAGTGGGAAGTTCAGGTGACAGGGAACAGTCAGGTATTGTATCTGACAGGTCTCTAGCCTCAGCAGGCTCTCCTGGGTTCCATTTCCCTGGTGTCCCTCCCCCTGTGCTGCTTCCCTGTTTGAAGTGGCTGGGCCCTTTGCCTACACCTGGAAGCTGATAAGACATACTCACTGCACACTCTGATGGTCTTCCAAGGAAAATAGCAAAGAATGCAGTCGTGTTGAGGTACAGGAGTTGCTGACTGGCAGGGTCTCCAAAGAATCAACATGCCCACATTTCTGCTTCCTCTCATGTTCCCAAGCTGATTCTCAGGTCAAAACTAATAAAACTGATGTGTTTTTGTAAATTAACAAGTACAGACCCTCAGCTCATTCTTTAAATCCTGATGTGCCAAATTTAAAAACATTTCCTTTGGTTCAGAAAATTACTCTGTGGACAGGATTTGTAGGAAGAACATGTTCCAGAAAGAGGTTGTAACTGTGTGTGTTTATTCATATGGATAATTCAAATGCTATTTGTCCAGCTCCACTGTGAGCCAGGCCCTGTGCTTGATATTAGTCAGGTCAATGGTCAAGTCTCTACTCCTGAGATACTTCAGTATTGACAGGAATGAGTGGTTATTTTTGAGGTGGTAGTGCAGAGAAAAATGGAACACTGAAACTGCGGGTGTAAAAACGTCTGGCGTTCATCACTGCTCATCATTTCACAAAGATTTACTTTTCTTCCTTTTGTTAGGGAAGGACATTTAATATCAAAATTGCTGTTCTGAGTGGTCATAATTAAAGAGAAGAGGACTCAAATGGCATAGGCTTGCCATTTAGCAGGAGACCCCCCCTTCTCTCCCAGATACCTGCCTCACAAAGAACATCTGTGGGCTGCGTTCTTACCTGAAGGATGGTTCTTTTTAGTCCTCTCTTTTAAAGCTGCTTGTTTTGTGTTTTTGGATCGAGGAGAACACATTTATAAGAGAAGTTTCTATACTTACGATTCCAGCAGATTTGCACTGAAGTGTAAGCTTTATGTGCTGCTTAAGTCCCTTCCCACTAGGTTGTATCCTATTATTTTGCATAATGTAATCACACTTCAGAGCAGCATTGATTCTGCAATGATTTCCTCTGGTTAATCAGAAACATCTCCTTTGAGATGGAGTAGGGAATGTTAGAAGTAGAACTAAGTGCATTAGGGTGGGGGGTGCACATGTTTAAAACTACCATTTTTATGCAGCTTTCTTCCTTCCTTTTTGTGGTTTGTCCTTTTATTGGGTATAAGAGCCTCTAACAATTAGCTAAATTGCTGAATTTTGCCTCGTGGCTTACTGACTTCTCTCTCTTCTTTCCTGACTCTCCATACCAGCAGTTTTAATCTGCCTTTTCTGTGTATCATTTACTTGGTCAGCTTGACTGTAAACACATCCATCTTTGCATCCTCACTCAGGGTGAGTTTCGATCTGAGGAAAGAGGGAGCAAATGAGGGAGTGGGCTGGTGCTTCCCGAGAGCCAAACACATCAGCACCAACCAACCCTGCTCAGGTGCGGCCATCTCTAATCCAGGCTCATTTTTATGTCCCCAGCAAACATGCATAATCTTAGGCAAACAAACGATTCTGCCAAGAAGGGCATCCAGCAGCTCCTCGAGACAGAGCAACAATTCTTGGCTCTTGGATCAGTAAAATTATCTATTTTCAAAACAATCCTTGAAAAAAAGAAAGAAAAAAACCAACAAAGAGGATAGTGTTGTTTATGTAACTTTTTTGTAAGGTTATAAAAGTTTTTTCTCTCTGGGTACAAAATGGGTATGGTACACATTCCCAAGTCTAGAGAGGATGTTTGGGAAAGCAATGCTATCTTTTGGGATTTTTCTTTTGCTAATGACTGTAGCCTTTCTCTTTTGTGGGAAAAAA
>JAJEJO010000399.1:0-12933 GCA_020662805.1 Glaucomys volans
TAGTATCTATGGGCTTATCTGAAAGACAGCTATAATTTCAATAGAAGTGAGAGGACTGTGAAACCTGGAATTGGTATAATCAGTGAATTTCCCATGCATTTATTTGGTTCCTCTCTGTTTTTGTGTAGAGAGCACTTCCACCTCTGGCATGTGTAAAGTTATTGTGGCTAAATAGCAGTCCACATTTTATTTATATCTGTCACTGCTCCTGCCTCTCGATATTAATACTGCTAGGGTGAAGTTATATCAGGTGCAGTCTACTAAGCCTACTGACTATTCATTTTATATTCGGTTGTATCCACAAAGACATATTTTACCCATTTCCCCTTGGACCATCACCTCGAGGCCTATGTGATAAGTACTTGACTTTCCATTGGTGAATTGTCCTTGTAGAGAAAGAGCCACATAGCCCTTCTAGTACTTCTCTGTTTGGTTAATGGTATATTGTGCCACTTCCCTCTTGGGAACAATATTTAAAGTAACTGTGACATGGATCAGCATTTGTGGGAATCAGTCCTGCATTGGAACCTCTTGGCCCCAGCTCTTTCAAAGGTTTTTCTCCCTGGTAACACTCATCTGAAAACTTTTCTGTAGTTTTGCTCTGATAGATGCTTCTCTTTCAGATTTCTTTCCCATGGTCTGATAGGGCATCCTTGGTTTAACACCTTTCTCTCTCTCTCTCTCTCTCTCTCTCTCCCTCTCTTTTGGAACCGAGGATTGAACTCAGGGGCGCTTAACCACTGAGTCACATCCCCAGCCCTATTCTGTATTTTATTTAGAGACAGGGTCTCACTGAATTGCTTAGGGCCTCACTAAGTTGCTGAAGTTTGCTTTGAACTCATGATCCTCCTGCCTCAGCCTCCCGAGTCGCTGGGATTACAGGCATGTGCCACCACACCCAGCTTGTTTAACACATTCTTAAAGACCCAGTAAGGAGTTATATCTTTTCAACTACAAATGTCTTAACATTGTCCTGTTGACACAGTGAAATACCATCCTGGGGGATATTCCCCTTTTAATTTCCATTAATTGTAGAACAATGAAATTGGATCCCAGATGTAAGATAGTTCATATGTGCTTCAATCCAATGCTAGGTTGAGGAGATTCTCTTCTTTGTTATTATTTGCTCTTACCATCAAGAAGCCTAACAGAACAAATACAAGTAAAGGAAGAACCACACTGCTAAAGTCAGGTTTTTTGAATAAAAACAAAAATGAGACCTATCTTTTTCTGGAAGGAAGCCAAATCTTACTTGTTCTATAAATTTTTAAAAATGAAAATATACAGAACTAGAAGAAATGTATTGCTCCCATACAGAAAAATCAGGATATATTTGAAGAAAAAGATCAGTGATCAGTTCTCACATGTTGGTAAGGGCAAACTGGGTCTTATTCGCTTCTTAAACCATTGTTTATATCAGAGAGTGCATCTTCATATAGCTTATCTACATCTAACATGTCTTGATCTAAATCAAGGATTAGCTCTTCATCTTCTTGTAGTGAAAGGATTGATTCCACCAGACCTTACCACACAAGGTCTGGTAGTAAATTTTCCTCTGGAGCTGCACCTGCTCCAATCTGTTCTATCATTTCCTTCTTCACAAGGAACTTGTTGTTCTTGTGAAATAGATCATAAGACCTCTTCGGCTATTCTTATTAACTGGGTTACACAGTCAACAAGTCCACCAACTAGTATAGAAACTCACCCAGACTCCATGCTCTTCTTAACAGATGAAAAATTACTAAAAACCGCAGCCCATGGACTCTCAGTGACAATGGATTCTGTGGGGCTAGTAATAGTTCTTTGGTGAGTTTAGATGAGAAATGATGATGTTGATATGATTCTGATGGTGGTCAAGTATAGAATGAAGTCAGTGGTACCACAGGAGTTTTTGATGATGTGGATGAAATCTCCAACAAAATGTATTTATGGTACTCGTTTGTACTAGTGGTGAACTGCTGTTATAATGATCACCAGACAGATAGTCACAGGCATGATCAAACAGCAAAGCAGATCCTCAGGAATTCTGAGTTTGTCCAGACCAGTTTTGCATCTTCTCATTTCTTCAGAGAAGTGCATGACAACCTCAGTCAAGGTGAATAAGCATCGCCAGGGAACCCCGGGTGGTATGGACCAGTTTACAACCTTGATATTCTCTTCAATCTTGCCAGAGCTGATAAATGCTATTTCTTTCTAGTCCTCACCTTCGTTCCAGGGTAGAGGAGGACTCATTTTTACCTTTCAATTCTTCTTGTTCTCAAAATGGAGTCACGTTTTGCATTTTGAATTTTCAGATTAGGGATACTCTCTACCTGTACTTTCATTCCTATGTTAACCTTCATGTGACGGACTGAAATAGGATATTGCTGAATAGAAAGAAACTTGACAGACGTTAGAAAACCCAGGTTCTAGTCCCAGATCCGATATTAACTAGCTGTGTGAATTCTATCCCTACTCTACCTCAGGGGATTTTAATATTTCCTTTTTTATTCTCCACTAGTTCCTTTATAAAAGAATCATGGAAGGAAAAAAATGTCCATTTTTCTTAAGGAAGGCTATTCAAGGACATTCACAAACATTCTGTTATAATATTTCTCAGCTGTGCCTATTTTAATGGCATTTAAAATTGCAATGTATTGTTAGACTATACTTTATTGCAACATCTTGAAAATACAAAATTTTAAAAACCTAGCAGGTAACCTAAAATGGTAATTATTTTAAAACCTAAAATGGTAATTATTCTGTTACTCTTATGGTAACTGAGCACACAATAACAACTTTTCTTTAAAATTACAGCACACTTACTTAGAATAAAAGTAATTTATTACCTAAGCATAAACAAAAATAACCGTAGGCATTACAAAAGTACAGTGCATCACTTTGACTATTATACAGTAAGCATTATCAAACCATTGGTTTATCCCATTCCTTTATATTCTAGGATCACAAGGAGAAAGAAACTGCTAGCAAACACAGATAGAAAAGTAAAGAGGAAAACTTAAAGAAAAAATAAAGCAAGGTACTATATCTTTTAATTAGCAAACTTTTTAAAACAATAATCAGTGCTTTCCAGAGAGCAATAGGAAGAACATTCTTGAGTAGTGGAAGACAGAACTAGTGCAACCTCTCCAAAAAATAGTCTTTCAGGTGGGCATGGTGATGCACACCTATAATCCCAGTTGCTCAGGAGGCTGAGGCAGGAGAATCACAAGTTCAAGGCCAACCTCAGCTACTTAGTGAGATCATGTCTCAAGAAATAAAAAGGACTGAAGATGAAGCATAGTGGTAAAGTATTCCTGGGTTCAATTCCCAGTACCAATAAAATAAAAATATAAATATAAAATAAGTTTACAGAGGATGAAATATATGCAGACCTATAAACTCAAGAATTCTTTTAGGAATCTATCCTAAGGAATGAACATGAAATGTCAACAAAGTAAGATCATAACCTCCATTATAACAAATCCTCCACACACCATCCTCCACAGAATGAGGGTGATTGCTTGTCATTTTGAAGAAAATTAAAGTGATATGTAAAATGAATGTGCCTAATTACATATACCCAGAACCATAATCAGGTCTGATAAACAAATATTTCCAGGTTATTAGGTTTTAATTTAATTCCATTTCCCAAACCCAAAGGGAAAGAGAGACATCCATCTGAAATGGGCTGTGCACAGGCTCTACAGTACTGTTCAATAAACTCTTTTGATAACAGAAATGTTTAAACCTCTATAATCCAATATGGTAGCTATCCACCAGAGTTAGCCATTGAGCTCTTAAAATGTGGCTAGTATGAAGTGTTGGCGAGGATGCAGGGAAAAAGATACACTCATACATTGTTGATGGGCTTTCAAATTGGTGCAGTCCCTCTAGAAAGCAGTATGGGGATTACTTAGAAAACTTGGAAAGGAACCACCATTTGACTCAGCTATCCCACTCCATGGTCTATACCCAAAGGAATTAAAATCAGATTACTACAGTGATGCAGCCACATCAATGTTTATAGCAGCTTAATTCACAATAGCTAGATTTTGGAACCAACCTAGATGCCCTTCAATAAATGAATGGATAAAGAAACTGTGGTATACATACACAATGGAATATTATTCAGCCATAAAGAAGAATAAAATCATGGCATTTGCAGGTAAATGGATGGAGTTGGAGAATATCATGCTAAGTGAGATAAACCAATCCCAAAAAAACCAAAGGCCAAATGTTTTCTCTGGTAAGTGGATGATGATACATAATGAGGGTGCGGGGTGGGAAAATGGAGGAATGTTGGATCGTGTACAAGGAAATGAAGGGTGGGAGGGAAGGAAAGATAGCAGAATGAGACCAACATTATTACCCTCTGTACATGTATGATTACACAAACAGTGTGATTCTACCTCAGGTACAATCAGAAAAATGAAAGTTGTACCCTATTTGTGTAGAATGAATCAAATAATAATAATGATAATTTTTTAAAAGGTGGCTAGTGTGACTAAGGTATTACTTTTAAATTTTTAATTAACCAAACTTACTAACACATGATTAGTGGCTTCCTATGGGCCAACACAGTTCTAGAGCATTGGTTCTTAATCTTGATCCTACATTAAACTTATTTGAGGTCACAGATGCTCAACATCCAATTTCAATCAACTAAATCAGAATCTCTGGGGGCAAGACCCAGGCATCAGTAGTTTTTAAAGCTCACTGATAGATTCTAATGTGCAACCAAAGCTGAGAACCACTTTCTAAAAATCATATCTGGATGTGAATCTTGGCTTTGGGCTTACTAAGTATATTGCCCAAGGTGAGTTAATTAAATTTTCTAAGCCTCAGTTTCCTCACCTGTAAATAAAGAAAATATAAAACATACTTCATAAGGTTCTTATTTGAAAATAAAATAATGTATGTAAACTCTGACAAAGTAGTTATATCTAGCTATAAATGTTAGCTGCTATTATAATTCCAGAAAAATGTTGCTGCTATTTATAGGTTTCAGGAAGTCACAGTTTGAAAAAACAAAGCATGCTCTTAATAGCATATGCAAACATTTTTGAGATTGAAGCCAGGAGTACTCTACCACTAAGCTACATCTCCAGGCCTTTTTATTTTGAGACAGGATCTCACTGAGTTGCTAAGGCTGCCCTTGAACTTGTGATCCTCCTGCCTCAGCCTGCCAAGTAACTGAAGTTACAGTCATGCACTGCCATACCTGGCTCCAGAGACTTTTAATAAGTATTCATCAAAAATGAAGATAACAACCAGGCATGGTGGTGCATGCCTGTAATCCAAGTGACTTGGGAGGCTGAGTCAGGAGGATCACGAGTTCAAAGCCAGCCTCAGCAACTTAGCGAGGCCCTAAGCAACTCAGTGAGACCCTGTCTCTAAATAAAATACAAAAAATAGGGCTGGGGATGTGGCTCAGTAGCCGAGTGTCCCTGGGTTCAATCCCTGGTTCTAAAAAAAAAAAAAAAAAAAATGAAGATAACATCTCAACACTGGCTAACCTTTAAGAAAGCATTTATACAATGAAAACTATTACTAAGTTTTCCAAGGGAAATTGTCTCCTTGGGACTGTTATTACAGGGGCCTGTTAAACCCTAAAACACTGGCCTAATTCTGTGAAATCAATTGCTCCTCAGGAGCAATTCTTGCAATTTTATGAGCAGGAAGACACATGTCCCCACTCACTAAATCTCACCAGGTACATGAGAAAGAACTAAAGCCACTGACTTATATGGTGAGCATAGCTTCAGAGCTATCGGACATGGATGGAATATTTTCTACCCTCTTAATACTTAAAGTCTATGACAGATTTAACCTTCTTATCTTAAGAGATTTATCAGAAAAGCCTAGATGAGGCCCAGTGTGGTAGCACATGCCTTTAATCCCAGCAGCTCAGGAGGCTGAGGCAGGAGGATCACGAGTTCAAGGTCAGCCTCAGTAACTTAGCGAGGCGCTAAGCAACTCAGTGAGACCCTGTCTCTAAATAAAATATTTTTTAAAAACGGGCTGGTGATGTTGCTCAGTGGTTAAGTACCCCTGGATTCCAATCCTCAGTACAAAGAAGAGAAGAGAAGAGAAGAGAAGAGAAGAGAAGAGAAGAGAAGAGAAGAGAAGAGAAGAGAAGAAAAGAGAAGACCCTAGATGAACTCGTTAAATAATACCCAAGAGGCCTCACACCAGCAGCAGCACCTTGGCCTACCACCGACTTTTGTAAATACAACCATCATCCAGATTTTAACCTCTCATTCCTCAGAAGGTATGAGAGGAATGAGATTCCATTCATTTCTCAGGACAAGCAAATTCAGGGCAAAGATGCTTTCAAGAACATGAAAAAGTAATACTGCAAGGACAAAGTAACTCCAAATGACCAAGGTATGACCAATGAATACCAGATATCATTATGTCATCATCAGTGTGAATAGCTGAAATAAACTGAGTTTGTGTGAGGCCCTGAGTCTTGGATTCCTTCCAAGAGCCGTGTTCTCTAAGCTCTGTATTCTACGTGAGCCATATTTGGATTAGATCATGTGTTCCCATCGTTAACCCTACTTTGTTCAAGTAGATTTTGCTTGTTTTAACCACAAAGGTTAAAAAAATGTAAAAACCAATTTGGGAAATATATGAATTGGCAACCTATCAGCTGAAAAAGAAATAACTGATTCTCTGACTTTTGCATCTTTACCTTTCGAAACATCTCATTTTCAATAGGCACTTTTTTTCCCCTGTTTCAAAGCTTATTGTGATGAGCAGATCTCATTTTCTACTCTCCCAGACATTACTGAGAAAGGGAAAAAGGCTTTAATATCTCCTGCCAGATATGCTAACATTTTGTTAAATAAGATGTCATAGGTAGCCCAATTATAGGTTACAGCTGTAACAGTTCAGGAGAACTGTATTCCTATGGGAGTAAAGTGAAAAAGAATAAAAATTCACATAAAATTAAAGCCTAAAATGATTGTTATAGGTAACAGATTTAAAGTGAAGTGCAAGGGAAACAGTTACCCTGGCCCTCCCTGTGAGCTCTGGATACCATTTCATAACACCTCTAAGCAAATCCATTCTACCAATGATCATCCTCCTTCCCTCTCCATTACAAAATCCTTTAAGGATGTGAACATACTAGAGTCTCCACCATCTTAAAAAACAATATTCTCTGAACCCCACTCCCACCTTTAGCTGCTGCCTCTCTCATGTCTATGCAGTGTTACATTTTCAACTCTCATGCACCACTCAACCAAGCACAATTAAGATTTTACCTCCATCACCCCACACAGACATCTCTCAGTAACCTCCACAGCCTCTGTGCTGCTAGGCCCAGTGGGCTCCACCTCTCACTACCTCCTGTCAGTCAACCAACCTCTCCTTTGTGAGATCCCCTTCTGCCCTCAGCTCCCATACCACCTCACTTATTTTGGTGTTCTTCCTCTCTCCCCAGACATTCATTTTCCTTATCCTCGTGATGCTCTCCCTAACCTTTCATACATTCATGCTCCTAGATCTTATTCCTAAATATCTTCCTTTCTGACCCTGATGCTGAACCGCTCCATGGATTCAAATACTAGATATATTCTGAAAAATTCCACATTCATTCATCACCAGTCCAGACCCCTCTTCTAAACTCCAGAGCTTTTAGTTAACATGCCCAAAAGAAAACTCATGATTTTCTTTTATAAGTCCCACCCAAACCTCCATACCCCAGAAATCAGCACCACTGTCCACCCATTTGCTGATGCCAGAAACTTGGAAAACACTCCTCCTCATCTATTTATAGCAAGTCCTCTCAGTTTCCTCACCAAAATGCACCTCAGACTCATCTAGCTCCCTCCACCTCTCCTGCCCATCGTCATTCAGGCCTCCACCATCTCAAAACGCATCACTACAGTCTCATCCTAACTGCTGACCTCCCCACTTTTCTGGCCTCCTACAATCCATGCTTCAAACAGCAGCCACAGTAATGTCATATGATTATTTAATCATGCCACTGCCAGGTTAAAACATTGCCGGGAAGGAACATCAAAGGGCCCTAAAATTGCCAGATGAAAATTGTCAGGAATGGGATAGTCATATGGTGCCAAAGATCATCCACAAATTCATTTGGAGGTTAAAATGTATCTTTTAACATACAAGGGAGACAGTGGTGACCACTTAACTAAATGACCAAACTTAGCATCACTAACAACAGGACATTCTGGCCCTCTGTGTCTCCTGATCTGATGCAAAGAAAGAGGGCATTTTGGCCCTCTGTGTCTCCTGATCTGATGCAAAAAGAAAATGTTACCTATCTGTGGGAAGAAGAAGAGAACACTACAAATGATAGGATTATTTAAGCAAAGGTACTCTGATATGCTTAAGCATTCTGAGAGTAAACCTCACGACACCACCTACAAAGCATTCTCAACCAAAAGCACTTATCTAACCACACCTTTGGGCCCAAACTTCCACTTTACAGTAAATGCAGTGAGAGAGTGGGAAAAAGGCTTCCACACAGAAACAATGAGACAAATCCAGACTGTGGGACATTCCTTAAGGCAAAATGACTCCTCAAAATATCCAAGTTATAAAAAAGGGACAGAGCAGGGGGTGAAGGGGAGTATTGTACATTAAAGAGACTACAAAGACTGGTCCATCATTACCCTATGTGCATGTATGATTAACAAGAATGGTATGAATGTACATAATGCACAACCACAGAAATGAAAATTTGTAGCCCATATGTGTACAATGAATCAAAATGAAGTCTGTAAAAATTTTTAAAAATAAATAATAAGAGTTTAAAAAAAAAAAGACTGGTCCAGATCTAATCTAATACATGAATCTTGTTGAGACCCTGACTTTAAAAGTTATATACATGTGTATGCATGTGTGTGTATATATATATAACAAATACTCATGTACATGCATACATATGGGACATTTTTGAAATAATTATGGAAATTCTGACTATGAAATAAATTTTTTTATTTCTTTCAGTGATAATGAAACACATTATATAGAAGAGTGTCCTTAACCTAAGGAGATACATGCTAAATTATTTAGTAGTAAAGCGGTATGATGTCTGAAATTTACTTTTAAATGGCTTAGTCAAAAAAGAAAATGTTACCTATCTGTGGGAAGAAGAAGAGAACACTACAAATGATAGGATTAGTTAAGCAAAGGTACTCTGATATGCTTAAGCATTCTAAGAGTAAATTGCTTTAAGAAAAAAGAAAACACCTTTGGGATAAAATCTAAAATCCTTCCCTGACCTATAAAGTCCCACACCACCCGGCCCCTGCTCACCTCCCCTGCTCACTCTACTTCAGTTGCACTGGTCTTGGTTTACACAGAACTTCACCTGAACTATCATGTTCTTCCTTGAACTCGCCAGGACTGATTTATGAAGGGGTTCATGTACCTGAGGGAGACTTGGGGTGGACAGGAAGAAAATGGGTGGAATATGAAGGAACATGGTAAGAAAAGGCAATTTCAGGACAAAGACTGGATGGAATGAGACGACTTGGAGAGAGGGAGAAACAGATGGATTAAACTAGAATATAAAGATAGCAGTGCCTTTCTAAATCCTGAAAATATTCACTCATAGCATCTTATAATTTTTGTTCACAATGTTTATTATGATTCTATTCAAACACTATGTGTCCACTTCAGTAATGTCCAAAATCCACAC
Source organism: Glaucomys volans (assembly GCA_020662805.1). Classification (NCBI taxonomy): domain Eukaryota; kingdom Metazoa; phylum Chordata; class Mammalia; order Rodentia; family Sciuridae; genus Glaucomys; species Glaucomys volans. Next base: position 9,662 of record JAJEJO010000399.1, read on the forward strand.
CAAAAAGTTACCTCTATACTAATAGAGACTGAGTTTTGTTCATCACCAAATTCTCAAAACCAAGCACATAGTAAATGCTCAATTAATGCTGGCTTAATATTTGAATAGTACATAATTTGGATTTAAAGGAATATGATTTTATTTTCATTTTCATTGATATAACTATACATTTATGACAGGAATATGATTTTTATCTAGGTCAAATGAAATAGTGTCTGCTCAAGTTGTAATATTAAAAATGACTGTTAAGGCTTCATTTTTAGAGTTGATTATTTAGATGATTATTGAGGTTAATGAGCATTTTTCACCAGATGCACTGAATGCAATCACATTCCTCTCTTCTCATTTTTACATATTCTTTATTCTCTCTCCATTTTCTCCATCTGTGATAAGCAGGTGTGAAGAAACAATGTCCTATCCTAATAACTTTTGTCGAGCTCTGATTGTTAGAACAGTAGTTATAGCATAGCTTTTAAAGTCAAAAGATGGGTTTAGAACCCAAACATATCAGCAAACGAGGCACAACAGGCATCCCTATCTTTGTATACCATTTGTTAAAAGATAAGGCAAGTGAGAAAATGTGGATTAAATATAAACTCATCCCTTCTGTCAAAACAACACAAATGATGCCTAATAGAACAATGATCCTGTTAACCATGGCTTCTTTCCTACAGAGAGCATATGTATAAAAAGATAGTGCAGGGCTCAGGGGTTCACTCACTGGTAGTGCATGTGCTTATCCTGCCCAAGGACCTGAGTTCAAAAACTAGCATTAAAAGCAAAACTAAATACAATTACAGTGAAGAAGACAATCTGGTACATATGTGAATCCACATGATTACCTATATAATAAGGATATAATGAAGTGGCTCTTTATATTTCATTTTCAGGATCGGTATTGCTAAATGATAACTAAATTTTAGATAGAACTTGAGTATAATGAAATAAGTTGATAAATACAACCATGGTTCTACCTGTATGGTTGGTAAAAACACACAAAGTCAGGTATTTGCACAATTTTTCTTGGTCTTGACGATAATCATATCCAAAGTTGACAAGCCTGAGAAGATAAAGGAAAAGTTCAATGCATTAAAAAATACATTCCCCCATAAATGATGTGAGTGACCACTTAATGTGCCCACAGAAGTAGAGACATGTCCCTGAGATATTTAAGTAAATGACTTTTTAAAAAAAAATTTTAGATGTTGATAGACATCTTTATCTTATTCATTTATTTTTATGTGGTGCTGAGAATTGAACCCAGTACCTCTCAGATGCTAGGCAAGTGCTCTACCACTGAGCCACAACCCCAGCCCCAGTAAATGACATTTTTTGGTTAAAAAATGCTGGACAAGGGCTGAGGTTGTAGCTCAGTGGTAGAGCACTTGCTACATGTGAGGCACTGGGTTCAGTCCTCAGCACCACATAAAAATAAATAAAATAAAGGTATTATGTCCATCTACAATTTAAAAAAAAAATTTTTTTTAATGCTGGACAACAGTATTTTATTTTTTAAAAAATACAGTGTACATAAATAGTGTGGGCTGAGCAAGAGAAATATTACTTAAAACTTACATTTTTATAATTTTTTGAAATTCACTCTTTTATAATTTTTTGAAATATACTCTGAAGCTTATGTTTCTAAATAAGCACAACTAAATATTTATATGATTAGATAAAGCTAGTGAAACATCGCAGGTCAGGATGATTGTTACTCCAATTTTGGAAGAATTTTTGTTCCTTCTCTGCTCTGATGGCCTTACGTTTGTTTTTTCCAAAGCATCTCAGGCTTTTACTACATGTAAAGTTCTCTGGAATAAGAATGAAAGTTTGCCTTTTTTAAAAAAAAGGAAAATAGAAAAGCAAAGCAATAGACGCAGCCACGCTACAGTAAGTGGATTGACCTGTTTCCTGCTCTCTAGGGCAACATGGGTTTTGATGTTTGATTCTAAATCAGCTCTCTGGCCCACAAATCTTTTTATTTAATCATCAGGAAAAAAGGTACTTCCATACATCATAATAAATTGAGATGTACTACAGTAATAAATGGTTAAGAAAATCAACAAATTGACTGTACATGTAAAATCTCATGCTAATGTTTAATAGCATTGTTTTTATTCCCTATAGAGAACAGAAATATAAAATGCGATACACAGAATATCATATTGTCCCTTTATCTGCATGTCATGAATTAGGAATATCATTTGGCCAAAAATATCTATAAAAATAACAATTTATGAATAACTTACTTAAATCCTGAGTTGCTTAATGATATGTCCAAAGGTGCTTCAAACTGTAAGAGAGAGAGAGAGAGAGAGAGAATGACACTAAGTGATGACAGCCTGTGCCCACTGGTGATGAGGAGCCACTTAACCATCCTCATCTCCAGAGCTAACACCCAAAGGCACGGCACAGGGAGTCCACTGGGAATATTCTGTAGTTTACATAAAACCACAAGCTTGATGTACACTGATTTCTTGAGGAACTAAGGCTTGGCATACTTTGCCTTAGATCCAAATATCATAAATGGGTTGTGCAATAGGCCAACTGAAAGCGATAGGCTTTTACAAGACATGAATGACCATGTAAGGCATGCAGTCTGGGGTCTTTATGAGGAGAGCAGCTAAGACAAAAAGAAAAAAAAAGAAAAGGCAGAAGGGATAAATGAAATTCCTGGATGGCATGAAGCCAATCGGTACCATACATCACAGATAAAGACACTGGAGACAACTTATAAGGCTAACACTTTCAGCAACTTTCCTGGGGGCAGTGCTAGATTTTTGCTAATTAAACCCTCTTATTGTACCTTCTTATTGGCTTTCATCTTCAAATCCAAACAAGTTCTTTCAGAGGTCAAATCACTTGCAATCACTTAGAGTGATCTAGGGTGGACCACACCTATTACCTCCTCCTGAGTCCCACTCTTATGCTTGCTCCTATAATGTGAGGTACTTAGTGGGATTCCTGCCTGTTCTCTTCTCACCCATATTAAACATGCATTTGGTATAGAGCTGAAGGCTTGAGATGGCAAGACTATTTTACTTCCTTATGCAAGTGACTAACCCAACATCAAAAATGCTAAAATGTTGACAGTAGCAACTCTTAAAAGGAGGCAATGCATCACAAAACTTCCTACAGCTGATCATTTGGACTTACCATTAAAGCAAAGCTCTGATCAGCATAAAACTGCAGGCACTTTAAGATACTCCTTGATTTCTAAAAGAGAAAACATCATGATGTATTATCCCCCCCTCAAAAAAAAAAAAAAAAAA
>JAJEJO010000399.1:13333-211305 GCA_020662805.1 Glaucomys volans
AGAAGAGAAGAGAAGAGAAGAGAAGAGAAGAGAAGAGAAGAGAAGAGAAGAGCCTAGATGAACTCGTTAAATAATACCCAAGAGGCCTCACACCAGCAGCAGCACCTTGGCCTACCATCGACTTTTGTAAATATAACCATCATCCAGATTTTAACCTCTCATTCCTCAGAAGGTATGAGAGGAATGAGATTCCATTCATTTCTCAGGACAAGCAAATTCAGGGCAAAGATGCTTTCAAGAACATGAAAAAGTAATACTGCAAGGACAAAGTAACTCCAAATGACCAAGGTATGACCAATGAATACCAGATATCATTATGTCATCATCAGTGTGAATAGCTGAAATAAACTGAGTTTGTGTGAGGCCCTGAGTCTTGGATTCCTTCCAAGAGCCGTGTTCTCTAAGCTCTGTATTCTACGTGAGCCATATTTGGATTAGATCATGTGTTCCCATCGTTAACCCTACTTTGTTCAAGTAGATTTTGCTTGTTTTAACCACAAAGGTTAAAAAAATGTAAAAACCAATTTGGGAAATATATGAATTGGCAACCTATCAGCTGAAAAAGAAATAACTGATTCTCTGACTTTTGCATCTTTACCTTTCGAAACATCTCATTTTCAATAGGCACTTTTTTTCCCCTGTTTCAAAGCTTATTGTGATGAGCAGATCTCATTTTCTACTCTCCCAGACATTACTGAGAAAGGGAAAAAGGCTTTAATATCTCCTGCCAGATATGCTAACATTTTGTTAAATAAGATGTCATAGGTAGCCCAATTATAGGTTACAGCTGTAACAGTTCAGGAGAACTGTATTCCTATGGGAGTAAAGTGAAAAAGAATAAAAATTCACATAAAATTAAAGCCTAAAATGATTGTTATAGGTAATAGATTTAAAGTGAAGTGCAAGGGAAACAGTTACCCTGGCCCTCCCTGTGAGCTCTGGATACCATTTCATAACACCTCTAAGCAAATCCATCCTACCAATGATCATCCTCCTTCCCTCTCCATTACAAAATCCTTTAAGGATGTGAACATACTAGAGTCTCCACCATCTTAAAAAACAATATTCTCTGAACCCCACTCCCACCTTTAGCTGCTGCCTCTCTCATGTCTATGCAGTGTTACATTTTCAACTCTCATGCACCACTCAACCAAGCACAATTAAGATTTTACCTCCATCACCCCACACAGACATCTCTCAGTAACCTCCACAGCCTCTGTGCTGCTAGGCCCAGTGGGCTCCACCTCTCACTACCTCCTGTCAGTCAACCAACCTCTCCTTTGTGAGATCCCCTTCTGCCCTCAGCTCCCATACCACCTCACTTATTTTGGTGTTCTTCCTCTCTCCCCAGACATTCATTTTCCTTATCCTCGTGATGCTCTCCCTAACCTTTCATACATTCATGCTCCTAGATCTTATTCCTAAATATCTTCCTTTCTGACCCTGATGCTGAACCGCTCCATGGATTCAAATACTAGATATATTCTGAAAAATTCCACATTCATTCATCACCAGTCCAGACCCCTCTTCTAAACTCCAGAGCTTTTAGTTAACATGCCCAAAAGAAAACTCATGATTTTCTTTTATAAGTCCCACCCAAACCTCCATACCCCAGAAATCAGCACCACTGTCCACCCATTTGCTGATGCCAGAAACTTGGAAAACACTCCTCCTCATCTATTTATAGCAAGTCCTCTCAGTTTCCTCACCAAAATGCACCTCAGACTCATCTAGCTCCCTCCACCTCTCCTGCCCATCGTCATTCAGGCCTCCACCATCTCAAAACGCATCACTACAGTCTCATCCTAACTGCTGACCTCCCCACTTTTCTGGCCTCCTACAATCCATGCTTCAAACAGCAGCCACAGTAATGTCATATGATTATTTAATCATGCCACTGCCAGGTTAAAACATTGCCGGGAAGGAACATCAAAGGGCCCTAAAATTGCCAGATGAAAATTGTCAGGAATGGGATAGTCATATGGTGCCAAAGATCATCCACAAATTCATTTGGAGGTTAAAATGTATCTTTTAACATACAAGGGAGACAGTGGTGACCACTTAACTAAATGACCAAACTTAGCATCACTAACAACAGGACATTCTGGCCCTCTGTGTCTCCTGATCTGATGCAAAGAAAGAGGGCATTTTGGCCCTCTGTGTCTCCTGATCTGATGCAAAAAGAAAATGTTACCTATCTGTGGGAAGAAGAAGAGAACACTACAAATGATAGGATTATTTAAGCAAAGGTACTCTGATATGCTTAAGCATTCTGAGAGTAAACCTCACGACACCACCTACAAAGCATTCTCAACCAAAAGCACTTATCTAACCACACCTTTGGGCCCAAACTTCCACTTTACAGTAAATGCAGTGAGAGAGTGGGAAAAAGGCTTCCACACAGAAACAATGAGACAAATCCAGACTGTGGGACATTCCTTAAGGCAAAATGACTCCTCAAAATATCCAAGTTATAAAAAAGGGACAGAGCAGGGGGTGAAGGGGAGTATTGTACATTAAAGAGACTACAAAGACTGGTCCATCATTACCCTATGTGCATGTATGATTAACAAGAATGGTATGAATGTACATAATGCACAACCACAGAAATGAAAATTTGTAGCCCATATGTGTACAATGAATCAAAATGAAGTCTGTAAAAATTTTTAAAAATAAATAATAAGAGTTTAAAAAAAAAAAGACTGGTCCAGATCTAATCTAATACATGAATCTTGTTGAGACCCTGACTTTAAAAGTTATATACATGTGTATGCATGTGTGTGTATATATATATAACAAATACTCATGTACATGCATACATATGGGACATTTTTGAAATAATTATGGAAATTCTGACTATGAAATAAATTTTTTTATTTCTTTCAGTGATAATGAAACACATTATATAGAAGAGTGTCCTTAACCTAAGGAGATACATGCTAAATTATTTAGTAGTAAAGCGGTATGATGTCTGAAATTTACTTTTAAATGGCTTAGTCAAAAAAGAAAATGTTACCTATCTGTGGGAAGAAGAAGAGAACACTACAAATGATAGGATTAGTTAAGCAAAGGTACTCTGATATGCTTAAGCATTCTAAGAGTAAATTGCTTTAAGAAAAAAGAAAACACCTTTGGGATAAAATCTAAAATCCTTCCCTGACCTATAAAGTCCCACACCACCCGGCCCCTGCTCACCTCCCCTGCTCACTCTACTTCAGTTGCACTGGTCTTGGTTTACACAGAACTTCACCTGAACTATCATGTTCTTCCTTGAACTCGCCAGGACTGATTTATGAAGGGGTTCATGTACCTGAGGGAGACTTGGGGTGGACAGGAAGAAAATGGGTGGAATATGAAGGAACATGGTAAGAAAAGGCAATTTCAGGACAAAGACTGGATGGAATGAGACGACTTGGAGAGAGGGAGAAACAGATGGATTAAACTAGAATATAAAGATAGCAGTGCCTTTCTAAATCCTGAAAATATTCACTCATAGCATCTTATAATTTTTGTTCACAATGTTTATTATGATTCTATTCAAACACTATGTGTCCACTTCAGTAATGTCCAAAATCCACACCAAAAAGTTACCTCTATACTAATAGAGACTGAGTTTTGTTCATCACCAAATTCTCAAAACCAAGCACATAGTAAATGCTCAATTAATGCTGGCTTAATATTTGAATAGTACATAATTTGGATTTAAAGGAATATGATTTTATTTTCATTTTCATTGATATAACTATACATTTATGACAGGAATATGATTTTTATCTAGGTCAAATGAAATAGTGTCTGCTCAAGTTGTAATATTAAAAATGACTGTTAAGGCTTCATTTTTAGAGTTGATTATTTAGATGATTATTGAGGTTAATGAGCATTTTTCACCAGATGCACTGAATGCAATCACATTCCTCTCTTCTCATTTTTACATATTCTTTATTCTCTCTCCATTTTCTCCATCTGTGATAAGCAGGTGTGAAGAAACAATGTCCTATCCTAATAACTTTTGTCGAGCTCTGATTGTTAGAACAGTAGTTATAGCATAGCTTTTAAAGTCAAAAGATGGGTTTAGAACCCAAACATATCAGCAAACGAGGCACAACAGGCATCCCTATCTTTGTACACCATTTGTTAAAAGATAAGGCAAGTGAGAAAATGTGGATTAAATATAAACTCATCCCTTCTGTCAAAACAACACAAATGATGCCTAATAGAACAATGATCCTGTTAACCATGACTTCTTTCCTACAGAGAGCATATGTATAAAAAGATAGTGCAGGGCTCAGGGGTTCACTCACTGGTAGTGCATGTGCTTATCCTGCACAAGGACCTGAGTTCAAAAACTAGCACTAAAAGCAAAACTAAATACAATTACAGTGAAGAAGACAATCTGGTACATATGTGAATCCACATGATTACCTATATAATAAGGATATAATGAAGTGGCTCTTTATATTTCATTTTCAGGATCGGTATTGCTAAATGATAACTAAATTTTAGATAGAACTTGAGTATAATGAAATAAGTTGATAAATACAACCATGGTTCTACCTGTATGGTTGGTAAAAACACACAAAGTCAGGTATTTGCACAATTTTTCTTGGTCTTGACGATAATCATATCCAAAGTTGACAAGCCTGAGAAGATAAAGGAAAAGTTCAATGCATTAAAAAATACATTCCCCCATAAATGATGTGAGTGACCACTTAATGTGCCCACAGAAGTAGAGACATGTCCCTGAGATATTTAAGTAAATGACTTTTTAAAAAAAAATTTTAGATGTTGATAGACATCTTTATCTTATTCATTTATTTTTATGTGGTGCTGAGAATTGAACCCAGTACCTCTCAGATGCTAGGCAAGTGCTCTACCACTGAGCCACAACCCCAGCCCCAGTAAATGACTTTTTTTGGTTAAAAAATGCTGGACAAGGGCTGAGGTTGTAGCTCAGTGGTAGAGCACTTGCCACATGTGAGGCACTGGGTTCAGTCCTCAGCACCACATAAAAATAAATAAAATAAAGGTATTATGTCCATCTACAATTTAAAAAAAAAATTTTTAATGCTGGACAACAGTATTTTATTTTTTAAAAAATACAGTGTACATAAATAGTGTGGGCTGAGCAAGAGAAATATTACTTAAAACTTACATTTTTATAATTTTTTGAAATTCACTCTTTTATAATTTTTTGAAATATACTCTGAAGCTTATGTTTCTAAATAAGCACAACTAAATATATGATTAGATAAAGCTAGTGAAACATCGCAGGTCAGGATGATTGTTACTCCAATTTTGGAAGAATTTTTGTTCCTTCTCTGCTCTGATGGCCTTACGTTTGTTTTTTCCAAAGCATCTCAGGCTTTTACTACATGTAAAGTTCTCTGGAATAAGAATGAAAGTTTGCCTTTTTTAAAAAAAAAAAAAGGAAAATAGAAAAGCAAAGCAATATACGCAGCCACGCTACAGTAAGTGGATTGACCTGTTTCCTGCTCTCTAGGGCAACATGGGTTTTGATGTTTGATTCTAAATCAGCTCTCTGGCCCACAAATCTTTTTATTTAATCATCAGGAAAAAAGGTATTTCCATACATCATAATAAATTGAGATGTACTACAGTAATAAATGGTTAAGAAAATCAACAAATTGACTGTACATGTAAAATCTCATGCTAATGTTTAATAGCATTGTTTTTATTCCCTATAGAGAACAGAAATATAAAATGCGATACACAGAATATCATATTGTCCCTTTATCTGCATGTCATGAATTAGGAATATCATTTGGCCAAAAATATCTATAAAAATAACAATTTATGAATAACTTACTTAAATCCTGAGTTGCTTAATGATATGTCCAAAGGTGCTTCAAACTGTAAGAGAGAGAGAGAGAGAGAGAGAATGACACTAAGTGATGACAGCCTGTGCCCACTGGTGATGAGGAGCCACTTAACCATCCTCATCTCCAGAGCTAACACCCAAAGGCACGGCACAGGGAGTCCACTGGGAATATTCTGTAGTTTACATAAAACCACAAGCTTGATGTACACTGATTTCTTGAGGAACTAAGGCTTGGCATACTTTGCCTTAGATCCAAATATCATAAATGGGTTGTGCAATAGGCCAACTGAAAGCGATAGGCTTTTACAAGACATGAATGACCATGTAAGGCATGCAGGTCTGGGGTCTTTATGAGGAGAGCAGCTAAGACAAAAAGAAAAAAAAAGAAAAGGCAGAAGGGATAAATGAAATTCCTGGGATGGCATGAAGCCAATCGGTACCATACATCACAGATAAAGACACTGGAGACAACTTATAAGGCTAACACTTTCAGCAACTTTCCTGGGGGCAGTGCTAGATTTTTGCTAATTAAACCCTCTTATTGTACCTTCTTATTGGCTTTCATCTTCAAATCCAAACAAGTTCTTTCAGAGGTCAAATCACTTGCAATCACTTAGAGTGATCTAGGGTGGACCACACCTATTACCTCCTCCTGAGTCCCACTCTTATGCTTGCTCCTATAATGTGAGGTACTTAGTGGGATTCCTGCCTGTTCTCTTCTCACCCATATTAAACATGCATTTGGTATAGAGCTGAAGGCTTGAGATGGCAAGACTATTTTACTTCCTCATGCAAGTGACTAACCCAACATCAAAAATGCTAAAATGTTGACAGTAGCAACTCTTAAAAGGAGGCAATGCATCACAAAACTTCCTACAGCTGATCATTTGGACTTACCATTAAAGCAAAGCTCTGATCAGCATAAAACTGCAGGCACTTTAAGATACTCCTTGATTTCTAAAAGAGAAAACATCATGATGTATTATCCCCCCCTCAAAAAAAAAAAAAAAAAAACATCAGGAAAAGAGGAAAAGAAGGAGAGAGAGAAAAGAAAGCAGTCAAGTAGTAACCAAAACCTTTTCATTTTTTCTTTTCTTTTCATTATTTTTATAAACTTCTACTGACTGCTCCCACCAATGAAAATGTAGTGATTAATAAACTGCAATGATAATGTCAAAATAAAATTATTCCTATAAAAATGAGGGCCCATAGGCCAGTTTTTACCTTCAGGTCAATGTAGTATAATCTCTGCTCTGACATATCCCACTGAGCCCAAACAAAATCCTCAGCTATTCTGTCTCTTGGGAGATGGCCAGAATTTTTAATTACCTAAAGAGGCAAAAAGATTTTATAAATATTGTTTATAAGAACATACCTGGAATTATTATTTTACATAATCCATCTCTGTGATATACGTAAATATTTCTACTTTATTGTTAGCACCTCCTGCATCCCAACACACACAGTTGTTCCAGAAAAGTTAAGGCATAGCTCCCTCACAAATACTCTAAAATATACTATTTCATTCTTGTTCCTAGTTTAACAGACAGGCCAGGGTTTTGGGAGGCAAGACTACACCTATCAAAAAGTGGACAGCTGCATTAATAGAAGATTCACAATATCCTGCTGCAGACATGAGCCCCTTGATCAGACCTCTGCTGACTAGAAGGTTTCATCATCAAAGAAGAGGTTGTGATGCCAAAGAAACATTCAGGCCTGAACACAGGGAGTTCTGCAATGACCCCAGTCTGGACATAAACCGTCCATTGGCTTTGGGCATGCTGCTAGGTCTTCCACAACCAGTATGATGGTATTGCCCATCTCTCAGCAATGCTTAACTAGTCATCCTAAAGACCTGACTTTGGCAATGCCTCTAGCACAAAGCCTTCCCTCGACTCCCCAAGATGAAGGCAAGCTCCTCACCTCAGTATTGCTCTGGTGCTTTGGCATGCTTCTATTACCGTTACACTTTCATTAATTCTATAAGCTTCCCCCAATGAGCCTTCATTAATTCTATAAGCTTCTACAGCATCTTTATTTTCCTATATCTTGATTATTTCTAGCATGCAGTAGTGTTCAAGGAAAGCTTGTTCAAAAGTTGGAAAATAAGATGTGCAAAGGCCAACTGTTCAGTGTAAAATATTTGTTTACTAAGTAACAAAGTCAGAACTATGGAAATTTAAAATCTGAGGATTCCAGAAATCATCTCATTCAACCCTTTGCTTTACACAGGTAAGAAACCTGAGACCCAAAGAGGTAAAATTATGCTGTACAGTTAGTTCAGCAAGACCCAGAATCCCAACATCTGGCACCCTGCCAGTACCCTTCTGACACCTCCGCAGACTTCAAAATAACCCAAAAGGAGTTAAGAATTCACTTTCCAGGGCTTGGGGGTGTCATTCAGTGGTATGACACATGCTTAGTGAGCCAGAGACTCTAGGTTTAATTCATTTTCCTTAAAATGCTTACCAAGCAAAAATAATCTACACTGAGAGATGACTAAAAGAATGAGAGGTTAAGATAGAAGAAATGAAGAAAAGGAGGAACATCGGAATGGTCCATATTCATGTCTAACCTCTAATCCTAAAAGGAATCGCTTCACTAATATTAATTTGGGACTTGAGGGAAAGACAAGGCATAGATAGTAGTATATCTCCATTTCTTGCTTTCGAGGTCCATTACATTTAGTCCACAGGAAAGTGACACCTGACAAAGGATCCAAGAGTACACATCTTCTCTAAACCTCTATACGCATCCTGTTTCCATTTTTCTGAAATTTGTTAGGTTGGGGCAGATTTTGGAATCCTTTCAGCTGAAGGGATACACTGACAAAAACATGGGCATGAGATTGGCATACCTGGGTTCAAATCTCCACCCTGTCCCTCTGCAGTTACCTCACCTCCGTGAGTCTTAGTTGCTATCTTCCTTGTGAAAATGGAGTTAGTTAGGATACCATAACCTCGATCAGGCAGGAGGCTATGGTTAATACAGGAAATTGCATTCTGCTGTAAGCAGCAACCATGGGAGCCTTTAATAACAGGGTTGCCCCTGGAAGAGCACATGTGGGTGAAGAAATGCTCAGGCTGCGCCATCTTAGCCAGCAAAATCCTTTCTGGGCAGCTGATAAGTGCCCCTCCCCTCACCCTGCCCACTCCCAGTCCTCACTCTCATTTCCTATTCCTGACCCCATCTTATTTAACTCTCTCCAGAGGCTGTCCCCAAATTTGTGATCCTCCTTCCTCAACCTCCCAAGTCACTGGGATTATAGGCATGTACACTACACCAGGCTTCCGATGATGTTTAATGCAAAAACAAAAATGAAAACTGACAATCAAGTGATTATCCATTCATGGTAGAATGACTGAAAATTATGGGTTTTTTTAATGTTCATGCTTCTAAACAGAATGAATAGGAGCTATTCTAACTGACTTATAGGTAATGCCACAAAGTTGGATGAGGAAAGGGGTGAATCACAAATCAACCCTGGCTGTGCCAGGATGGAGGTAGGAGATTTTGTAAGTATGAAAGGATACACAGCAGGTTGTGAACATAAGTTAGAGGTGAAGAAGAAAGGGAGATGTTGAAGGGAAACAAAAAAGGAAAACTGTAGCATAAATGTTATGCTCTCATTTGTTATGTGTGTAATATGTGTAAAATTTTAAAAAATAATTATTTTTCTATTTGCTATTTACACCTGACATATTAATTTTAAAACTAAACACAAAAGCAGTAGGTACATATTATGATTTTAGTTTGGTAAGAACAATCCCCATATATGTGTGTTTAACCTTGTACAAGTTTGCATGGCAAAGCTGTGCAAAGACCCACACAGACAATATTAGTCACTCAAAGAGACAGAGATACAGAGGATGATTAACTTCCTCATTTATCTTTGTTTTACATGTTATAATAGCAGGTCTATAATTTCAAAAACTTCAAATAAATAATGCCACATGTTGACAGCATTCATCTTTAACAGTTGACATAGTTCTTTGCAGAAGAAAACTGAAGAAAAAGGAATTTCAAATCTTTACCACTCTATTTCCATCTTCATGGGTAACTTGGATATGAAATTGCTCAATATCTAAAAAAAAAAAGGTAATTCAAACTTCAAAAACATCAGTATATTTTTGTCTGTTGTGAACAAATTTTTACAAAAGTAACTGATTAAACAACTCCTGCAAAACAATATTATCACAGACTGTAATCTCACAATAGACTCAAACACAAACAAAAACCTGCCTTTATCCTCCTTTCTTTAGTATATTTCAAGACCCACTTTTACTTCGCTCTTTAATAGCACCCATACAAGCAGCATGGTGTCTTTCTGCCCCCATCTTCCCTCAACAAGGGTTTGCTCCCTAGGCCATCAGTCTTTATAGGGTGAGGAAGGGCTCCTTAGCAGGGCTTATCTTCAACTTCCAAATATCAAACTTGTATTTGCATGAATACAGAGTGAAAACTCATCATGCAAGACCCAGTCTTGTTTGCTTTTACTTAAATTTGGCCGTGTTGGTATGTGTCCTCAGATCTGCCACAGAATTCTAGTAACCAAAGCCTTCCCTTCTCTCCATCTAAGCCTCTTTCTCCTTATATTAAGGTTGTCCACTGGGAAAGACATTCTAAAGAATGACGGGCTGAAGGAGAAAAACAGCCTATGCAACTGTTCTACACACATTGCAGCACGATGAAACTGGAGATCTACGTATAAAGGAGCCAGCCCGTCATTCCCAGGATAGGGAAACTGAGCAGAGCTTGTGGGTGGAGGGTGTGGCTGGCAAAGGAAAAGCTCTTCCACAGGAATTCTAGGTCTCAGATGGACAAAGATCAGTGGACCCTTAGCAATGGCAAAGACATCTAGAAGATTCACTCATGTCCATACTTCATTAGGAGACCATGGGCCATTTACCTGCCCCCACATAGCGCTTAAAGGTACACTTACATTTCTCTTCCGATATCAGTAACAGGTGGTCCTGTGGTAGAGGATGACTTTCAACATGTGGGTAGAGGAACTGTAAAAAGCAAATTAATCAAAATCATAAGTATCTATCTTGTTTGCACAAATATTTCAGAAGTTGTATTTAGTCACTGCACTACTATATACCATACAGGGAAATGGGAGCCACACAATAGTTTGGGGGAAACACACACACACCCACACACTTTGACCCACAGGTCAAAGTATAGGACCTCAGTTAGGACCTCAGTTTTCCCAGAAAGAAGTTGATCTGAGCTTAACACTATCACCATTCATTGAAACAATATAGTTGGAGCTATTTCTAGGGATGATATTTCCTATTTGGAATATTTGATTCTGAAGCCAATTGGAAGAAGCAATGCAAGCAACATTTATATAGTACATTATATTTTGCACATCCAAAAACAGAGTGATCAGTCTATTTGTTGTACAACTAAACCTAGTATATAATTTGTGGGCCAAGTATATATACTCCCCACTGCAACTTCCAAATTCCTATACCCCAGAAACAAAGCACAACGTAACTGGGGATTTTCCAAGAAAGTTCCATGAGTCATGATGTGGCATGTGGTTAACAATTTGCAAGCCTCAAAGACAAATGATAGCTACTGGAAAGAAAAAGCTTATTTCACCCCACTCCTTCTTTGTGGTCTACATAGGGCCCTCATAGGACAAAGCAGGCAGATGGCACCACAAGGCCTGACCCCATCAGCTGTGATAATGAGGAAAACTGGTCATAGGATGACTCCAGTGACTTAATTCTTTCATCATAAAAAGAGTGACTGTTAATCAACCATTTCATTTTCTGGCATGACAGACAGCTTACCAGATAAGATCCACTAGCAAATTTTGTTCTTTCTCCTGCCCCCAAGACTTAAAAACTTTATGAAAGTATATAACCTTCTGTTTCTATTTTATAGTCATCAATCTCACTAAAACTTAGGAAATTTTTTGATAAAAATGCATTTAGCTAGTGTCCTAACTTTTCATAATGTTAGAAATAGAACTGGTCAATTTATTTAAGTGCTTATAGTCAAATTCCCTTGTAGAATTAAAAAGCAAAGGACTGGGGACATAGCTCAGTGGTGACATGCTTGCCTAGCATCCCCAGGGCACTGAGTTCCGTTCACACATGCATGCACACACAAAAAAAGACATTCAGAATAGAAAAGCAAAACATTAAGTATATACCATTCCTCAGGGCAACAACCTTAAATTATAAAATAAATAGCAATGTGGTGTTTGGCTACAAAAATAATATAGAGCTAATTATTCATAATTGTGAAATTGTGCACAAATAGGACACACTGTGCACTGGGGTTGTAGAATAACAGAGATAATTGGCACCACATGCTTAATAGAACAAACACCCAGGACTTCAAAATAAGGAAATATTCCTACAGGAAGCAGTATGGCCTCCTGGGTCTACCAAGATGGCAGGGATTTGCCAATTTAGGAGCAAGAGGTGCTGAAAAGTTATAATTATCAAATTCTAACTCTCTCCCTGGTCTTTACATGGGGACCAGTAAGAAAGTAATTTTAAGAACCCTATTCAGGTGATGGTTGCTTTTGTTCCTATTATGAGGCAGCTTTAGAGCAAAACCTGCAAGTTTAAAGTTTAAAAAAAAACTTCAAATACAACTCTACGAAAGTGTTCAAAGTGATTTTTTGCAATCCTAAATAGGAAGCTGGACAGGTGTTACACATCTTTAGGAAGACATCTATCCTCACAGTATGGAGCTAGACTGAGAACTGGTACTTGTCATTGGGAGGCAGGTCGTATAGCTGTGTAGAAGGGTGTGTATTTACCTGCTATCTGGAACTATCTGGAAGATGCACCTTGGGCTGGTAGAGAACTTCAAAGAGTACCAGACTGGGGTGCAAGCACCACCCACCACCGTCCTGCTGAAGTTCCTCTGAGGTGAACAAGACTGCATGTGCAGACAGGGAAATGTACTACTGGAAATCACCATGGATGTTTTGATGAGAAAAAGGAGAGAGGTCCCAGTGAGAGACAGAACCCCTAGACTGTGGAATGGCGTCACTCCACGTGGGGAGGAGGAAGAGAGGGAAAAGGTGAAGATAAGCCATGGATGGAGGTTTGGAGGAGTTTCTCTCTTTAGAGGCATAGACATGAGAAGCAGGGAGCAGGACTAGAAATTGAGATGGGGACCACAGAAAGTTCGCAGGTGGTACTTGGCTTGGGTGGAGATTTTTTTCCTTTTGGCCTTTAGATGCTGTGAAAGCACTTTGTAAATATTTTTCCACTAGGTTTCATACCTTTTTATTAATGAGATAAGTGATAAATGACAAGCTTACTTACCTGTACCCAAATATAGCTATCCACTGCTTTTAGAACCTTCACATTGTTAACCGGGTGGATTTCAACCAGCAAAGTTAAGCACTTTGATCCTACAGAGCAAAGAAGGCTTTTAGAAGTAAACATTAGAAACACACATTATCTTTTCCAAAGCAAGTAGGAAGAGGAATTCCTAGTAAATCCTATTGTACCACACAGCAATTCTCCCATCATCAAAGTCCCTTGAGGTGAAATAAACTGCAATTCTATCCCCAATTCCACACTTCAGGGGTAATGTGTGACTCCAGGACCCCAAAAGAGCAATCAGTGTGGCAAAGGACCTGCCATCTACATCCTGGACATTGTAAAGAAGATGCTCAAAAAATGCAAATGTCAAAAGGGAAGTCTTTGAGCATCCCTGTAAACAGCAGTAGACACCAGGGGAGAAAAGCATCACATCTAAAATTCAAAGGGTTTCTGAAATAGAAGATGAAGTCACTTTGAACCCTCACTAGCAATGGATGCCAGTGCCTAACAAACTGGATTCTAACAGCATCATCCCTCTCCAAATGATTGTGATTCTAAGATTTGCATATAGGTACATCTGAATTTTGAAAATGTAACTGTTTTTTCTATTGCATTAGTTATTCCTTAAAGAAAAGGAATTTTCTTAACATTTACTTTTACCCTTTGTAATCCAAAGTAGGTTTCAGGGATGGTGTAGCTTAGTGCCTAGGATTTGTGAGGCCCTGGGTTTGATTCCCAGGTTGCAGAGGTTGGGGAGGGAGGGGGATCCAAAACAGATAGAGAAAACATCACAAAGCAGTGTGCAGGGAGAAAGGAACAAGCCCCACCCATTCCTCAGCCATTTTTAAAAAATTTTAAATTTGTTTTAATTAATTATACATATCAGTAGAATGCACTTTGGTACATCATATATAATGGAGTATAATTTCTCATTCTTCTGGTTATACATGATATAGAATTCTACCAGTTGTATAGTTGTATATGTACAGAAGGTAATGATGTCTGATTCATTCCACTGTCCTTCCTACCCCCATAGCCTCTCTCTCACTTCACTCCCCTCTGCCTAATCTAAAGTAACTCTGTTCTTCCCTAGCCACGCTCCCCATTGTGAATGAGCAGCCACATATCAGAGAAAACATTCAGCTTTTGGTTTTCTGGGATTGTCCTCAGCTATTTTTAACATAGCTTCACAGGTCCCCTAGGCTTCTAAGTCCAAATAAACACAACCCAGTTGTCACTCCAATTCTGCAGCACAATGGCGAATATTGTGTATGAAAGCATAAAGATATTCTGATGCACAAACATGTTTATGGGACAGGCTGGGTTTCCCTCAGGAACAGTGATAATGGCCCTCTAAGGGCCTCAGTGTCACATCTGAGAAATGTCATAAAACACTAGCGATTAGGAGGAAGTCCATGGGCACAGGCTGGAAGGGGTTTACCACATATATCTAAATTTAGGTCAAAGATCCCCCTCCCCGACAACTAACCCTCAGAAAACAAAGTGCTGCCTTGTACTTGAGTTTTTTACATCTCTAATAAAGATCAGGTGTTCTCTCCAAGGACTTTATTTTGAATAATAATGTACAATCTGGGAACGGTACAGTAGCCTGGAAATCAATACCAATTTTCAATATTTAAGTAACATGACAGCACTGATTTAAAAAAGGCAAAGAATGTAAAATAACTTCTGGGATATGACCTAACAATTATGAAGATGGACTGTTGTATTAACGTGTCTCCAAGGCCACCTGAAAAACCAAGAGAGCAAGTGAATTATATGGAATCACAAATCTGTAACTATAGACTAAAAACCAAATGTATAGTAAAAGAGTACTTGCAGTTCAGGATAAATATCCTAGTGGCGGGTGTGTACACCAGTTCAACAGAACAGTATTCCCCATAATCGGGACAGAGGCAAAAGCGAGGTGCCTTGGGAATGTGCTTGACAATTCAAAAAAAGGGCTCCGCGAATGAGAAAGACATTGATGTCAAAGATATTCACAAAAAGAAAAGCAGAACAGAAATGTCCTGTGAAAGGGGAGAGTAGGGTGGGGGCAGACTTCCCTTCCGATATTTTAAATGTGTTTAACTAAATTATTAACTAGGATAAGCAGACATTTTATTTTATCTTTTGCCATAAAAGTTCATATATTCCAACTGGGGAAAAAAGTTGGGGTGGAGGACTGAAGAAACTTTCTCACTGGAAAAATAATCAACTCATATTTGTTCCTTGTCGTATGAATTTATACTCAAATAAGATAATCAGCTAAATTTTCTTATCTTCAAAATGGGAGAATCTTCAAGAACAGATTTTCTCCTTCTTTTGTGCACCCCAGGCATTTAATTAATACAACTGGCATAATAAGGAGCAAACCTTTGCACACAGGAATTTCCCTCAGGAGCAGTGAAGCAGGAAGCATTCTGGATTAGAATTCTGGAGACATCATTTCTAACCTTGGCACTAACATAACATACTTTTCAATGTACTACCACATTTTTCTAGGCCATAATACCTTGTTATTAAAATAAAAGACTATAAAAACAGATTATTTCTATAATCACTTCCAGTCGTAAAAAGCCTACCATTCTATGAAGCGCTAAACTTGTGTTAAAAATGTAGAAAAATCAAGATATCAGTGGCGCCTGGGCGGGCATCATGGAAGGGAAACATGCAGCCAGGAAGGATATGGATGTTCCAGGAAGAGACACAGCAAGATTAAAGCACAGAGCATGACATGAGAGGAGGAAGATGGCAGAACAACGTGGTCTGATGCAGGAGAGGGTGCATCTTGAGAGACAGGGACAAGGTTGGGGGAGTCGGGAGAGCTCTGGTTAGTGCAGCTCCTGAACCGAGTCACACTCTGAAGCATCTGGAGCACCTCACTGCACCCAACAGTGCATGGGACTCCAGGAGTCAGTGGGGCCTCAACACATGTGGTCACCCCAGTTGCTGCCCTCTGGCAGGAGGCAGCACTGTGGCAAAGCAACTCCACAGGGGGCAGTGTGGAGGACAGCCTGAGCCTGGTTTCCTAGGAAAAGTCATTTTCTAAATAAAACAGTATCTCTGTATGGTCACAGCCAAGGAAAGAAGCACTGTTGATAAAAAAAAAGAAAAGAAAAGAAAAAGGGCTTGTGAAATATGTGGATCAAAGAACTCTAAAAAATGTTACAATTTGTGTCTTTTGCAATGGAAAAAAATAATCTCATTTTAAGTGACTATTAAGCAACACCTTGTAGCAAACCATATGTGTGTGTGTGTGTGTGTGTGTGTGTGCACATGTTTTTAAATCAAATGGCTTACAAGTTCATTTATGGAAAAATTAAGTCTTTCCAAAATATCCATCCAAAGAACAAAACATTATAACAGATTCTATAATGCTTTCTGGTTACATAGTTTCTGAAATCTTAACAAAATGAAACCTTCCCATCTCCAGCCCCAAACTCACAGCTGAGCTTCTAATGCATTCAAATTCCTACCACACTTCTCCACCATGATCTCTATGAGGCATGTCAAACTGAGTAAGCTGGAGGGGCGCCCCAGAATTACTCATTTGAGGGATGGAAATGGGGAACAATTAGCCCCATTTAATTTCTTTTCCCCATTGATTATGAGTTGCCCTACTGTGCATCGTTTCCAACCACACTTTATGGCTATACAAGTCTAGATAATAAAAAGATTTTCCCAAAGGCCCCAGGCAGAAAGCAAGAAGTAGGCAGAGCAGTTGAGGTGAGGCACTGTCAAATAACACCTGGACAGAGCGAATTCTCACCTCAGTGGCCAGCATAAGCTAAGTAAAGCTGTGAGGTACCCAATATAATAACAATATGCAGTCTAATGTTTTTAAAGATACAAGCAGATAATCTCACTATAGGTGAAAGCTTAAAAGACTGAACAAGCATATCTGTATGGAATTTGCTGGTTTATCAAATAAAATTTTAAATTTGATCTGAAAGTATATTTTATAGCATAGATAGTCACTAACTGATTATTGTTCTGCATGACACTCATGCATAGATAAACATAAAGTAAAAAGTATAGTTTCAGCTTGGTTTACCAGAGTAAAAAAAAATGTCAAAGGCTAAAAGGAATGAGGCACAAGAAAACCTGGGAGATACAGGGAGCAAATCCAAGGTTGTATATAGATTCCCAGACTCATCATCTCAAGAAACCCACACAGGGAGTCCTTTCCTCTCTCAGACAAAGGGGATTAGCTCAGGAGATCAAGGCCAGATCCTGGTTTTTTCCATACCCTTGTTTTAGGGGTCAGGACACAAATGTTCTAGATCACATTTTGCTTAAGTTAGTACAGTTCTTTCTCCTCTGAAGTGAGTTTTGCATCTAACTCTAAGAGGAGAGTGCTGGGGAACTATATAGGGGAGAGCATGGCACAGAAGCAAGTTCTCAGTGTATCATGGCAAGGGGCAGGTGAGGGTGATGAATACAGTGAGATTTCAGGGAAAGCTCCTGCCCACCAATATCTGCCGTAAACTTTTTTTTTTTTTTGGTACTAGGAATTGAACTCAGGGTCACTTGACCACTGAGCCACATCCCCAGCCCTATTTTGTATTTTATTTAGAGACAGAGGCTCACTGAGTTGCTTAGCACCTCACTTTTTGCTAAGGCTGACTTTGAACCTGCTATTCTCCTGCCTCAGCCTCCTGACCCACTGGGATTACAGTGTGTGCCACTGCACCCAGCTCTGCCATTAACTCTTCTGCTGAGCACTCCAAGAAGGACCCATCCAGTCTCAACTCTGGTGCCCTTGCCTCTTGAAGCAGCCTCTGGGCGGGGAATGTATGTCATGGGAAGCCCAGGATTCTTCACAGGCCTCATATGGAAAACGGGTATAAAGGGTTTTTCCATCAGATGCAAGCACAGGAGAATGCATCCAAGTGGGAACTAGGCTAACAAAAAAAGAAATTTAAATACCAAATATATAGACCAGATGGAAAGCACCTGGGATTGCAACAATAAGGGATTGACATGAGATCCACAAGACCAGAGGTTGAAAGGTAGCAGTCCACACACTTGGTCCAGTCCACAGGTGGTGGTTACTACCTAGGCAGGATTTCAAAAAACACCTGAGCCAATTTTACATATTATATCTTTTTTATGTAAAAAATAAAAAGCTGACCCAACTGGACTTACAGCCCCACCTGACAACAAAATGTTAGGTGAGTAGTGGCTTCCCCTGTAAAGTCTCCCATGGAGGATCCACACCACACCACTAATCTCTACAGTCTTGAACTCTTTCCTGCCCCCCATAAAAGAGATAACAATATTTCCTGGTTTCTATGTTAAAATGGAAACAATAAAGACACTATTTTATTATTTGCTCACTCCAGACATTTGCACTGCATCCCCAGCACCATGCCTAGTGTCTCCCCGACAGAAGTTACTCAGCACTGTTGAGTTTTATGGACAGACAGATGGCACAAAATGTTAACTTTAAAAGGTGAGGGTCACATGGCCAACAAAGTACTCAGTGGGCCTTGGCAAATGAGAGGAATTGATTTTTTATTTTGTATTGGTAGGCTATTCACAGTGTGCTAGGTATGAGTCAATACTCAATCAGAAATTTTAAAATTTCCCAACCTTTTTCAACAGCCGGCCATTAGGGTTCTAATGCTGTTTCAGCATCTAGCCTTCGGGTGCTAATTATCAGCTTAATACTTCTGCTATTTACTGTTTAATTATTTTCTGTACCTTCATGTTTACTTGGAAAATTAAGTCTTAAAATCTTGTTTATGCTTAAATGATCACTGCCTTTTCATTCTTAGCCAAAGCTTTTTCTAAAGATGTGTGACATTTGACTTAGTCCAATAAATCATCTACCAATATACCCAGAGAAGCATATAATTTCATTACCTGGTTGAAGCTCATTCCTTCTACCTTCTTCAGTAGATTGAACAAAACTTGCAGCTAATGGAGAAAGAAAAACCCCATTAGCAATTGATCTATGTAGTATCTTGTTAAAATTTACCATTTTTTACCTGAAGTAAATCAGAGTTTAAGGGATCTGTCCGTTGAACATTAAGGTAGAACACAAAAGATTTTTTTTGTAGGTATACTCTTCAGGTTCTTAATTTCAAAAATAATTTCCCAAGAACATTTCTTTCCCAGAAATCATTGTAATGGAATAGTCAAATATTCTAAAATCCAATACTTTTAGAAGATGTAGTTTAGTTCTTGATATGTAGCAATAAAGAGAGATTGACTTACCAAGTAAAGTTCTCTCTCTGTTGACGGAGCAACTGACAACTTGCAAGTCTTTCTCAAAGGTATACAGATGCTATTAAAACAAAAGTTTTCTCTTTTTAATTTGAAGTTTGCTATCAAATAACAGTAGTATGACAAATTCCCACTGAGCTTTGTATCAAGTATTATGGTTAAATATTTCACTAAAGAACACTCAATGAACTAGTTTATCCATACTGAGATATTTTGCATTATTTTTAAAGAAAATTTGCTATTTTAGGCCATATTTGGCATTGAAACTTAGCCATGAGATAACCAAACACAGTGGGTAAAAACAGACTTCAGAGCCAAACTAAAAGCATGTTCAAATTGTAACTGTCACTTGCAAGCTATGTGACTTTGGACAAATTATTCAATCTATCCCCCATCAATAACATAGGAGGGGTTGGGGATGTAGTTCAGTTGGTAGAGTGCTTGCCTTGTAAGCACTAAGGCCCTGAGTTCATTCCCCAGCACCATAAAAAAAAAAAAAAAACATCGAAATCACAACACCAATCTCATATGATTGTTAGGAGGATCATGAACAATAACAAATGAAGTCTTTAGTACAATGTGTACCACACATAATAAGTATTCAAATGTTAGTATTATAATTGAGTAGTTTTTATCAAATACACAACTGACCATGATATCATTAGTTATGTCTCAAGGACTGTCACAATTGCATTTCATATTTAGAGAATTAGCAGAGAAATTGTCTATAATCTTTTTCTTATTGCTATTTGAATTGTTCAAAATATCAAAAGGTTCCATTAAAGGAAATGAAAATGGTCATGCAGAAGGAGGATGTGATATGCAGATTGAGGAACTGGAGACAACTGCAGGACATTAAGCAAATTCTTTTAAAGTTCATGCAGAAGATAAGGGAACAATGAAGTCTCAGACCTCAGGAGAGAACAGCTGAGAGAATCAGTGAACAGCAGAAGTATTTAGAAGGCACATTAGTACTTGCAGACTGAAAAAGCACTGGCACACTAGATTGCACGGCCAAAAATTGTGAAAAATACTGGAGAAGTCAGGAAACAGAAAAGGTGAACTGAGTTAATAAGAAAGCACTGAATACCTGGGATAAATTTTGTATTTTTTTAACTCTTGCTCCAAGGGATTTTAATGTAAAAGAAAGAAGGATCTTGTAGATACTTTTTAACATTTTATCCTTTTAGCTATAAAACACATGAACATAATAGTCTCAGTGTTTAAAAGATGCAAAGACTACCAAGTCAGTCTTAAAATCTTGCATTTTACTAGTCAATCCCAACTACCATCCCAAAGGAAGTATGTTTATAATTTGCCTTCCGAATTTTTTAAAATTTTTTTTAGTTGTTGATGGACCTTTATTTATATATATGGGTGCTAAGAATTGAACCCAGTGCCTGACACATGCTAGGTGAATGCTTTACCACTGAGCCACAACCGCAGCCCAAGCCTTCCCAATTCTTTAAAATTATTTTCAATGTATTATGTCCTTAATTTTATAGCTTTAAGTTTTCTAAAACATAAATGGAATATATTATCCTAACAACTTCCTTCTTTGTGTAACAATATGTTTTGGAGAGGCTTCCGTCCCAGTATACATCTATAGACTTCTTAATCCTTTAATGGTCATTTTGATGTCCCAAGAACTTACTGATGACCACTTAGTTTACCTCTCACTTTCAGGTATTATAATGATCCAATGTACTTCCTCTCATACACATCTTTGTAAGTCCATATAGATATTTCTGTAGAATCATACCTCACAGTAGAATTTATAGGTCAAAAGGTATGCAAGTATTGAATTCTTCCATTATGAGCATCAAAAACTCTTCCCTAACCTAGCTTATGCAAAAAGACAAACACATAGTGGCTCATGGAATTGAATAACGTAGGGTATATGGCTTCAGCATTGGTTTGATCCAGAACTGGAAATAGCCTTTCTTTCAGTTGTCTGGGTTCAATACAATTTTAGCCTTCATGCAATGAAGTTCCAAGTTCTATTCCTCAGAACAAGAGTAGTCTCAACCTCATTCACCCATCATCAAATTCAATGGAAGAGTCCATGTCCAAATTCCCAAAGTCCATTATACATCCTTTCCCCTTCTTCACTGAGTGGTGTCAGAAGTGACTGAATGGCAAGTCAAAACTTCTACCTAGAGGGCAACCTGAAATCCTGCCTCTGTCTAGCAACACCTCTCAACTGGGTATCAAAGGAGGCCAAGTGAGGAATCTGGACCTTGACCCCCTACCTAGCAGCAGTGAGGTTGTGCCTTCATTCTCCAGCAAGAACACCTTCAGAGGAGATACAGAAAATTTCAATAAGATATGGATTCTCATACAAAATACTCAAAATGGCTGAGACACAATGGAAGACCATGCCTCATGCCAAGAACAAGGAAATTTTCAACTTAAATGAGAAAAAAACAACAGGCACAGCACTAAGATGACAGAGGCATTAAAATTCTTTGACAAAGATTTTAAAGCAGCCATCATTACAATGCTTTAATATCTCAGAAGATAAATACAACATACTAGCAGAGGGGACAGGAGAACCAATGACCTCAGAGATAAAACAATACAAATTAATCTGAACAATAGACAGAAAAAAAAACTATGAGAAAAAAGGAACAGAACCTCAGATCTGTGAGACTAAAACAAAAATAAAAATCTAACAATCATACAATTAGAGTCCATAAGAGAGAAAAAAGGTGGGACTTTAAAAAGTGTTTGAAATAACTTTTTAAACACTACAGTGATGCAGCCACATTAATGTTTACAGCAGCTCAAGTCACAATAGCTCAGCTATAGAACCAACTGAAGTGTCCTTCAACAGATGAAACGATAAAGATAATGTATACATACACAATGGAATATTACTCAGCCATAAAAAGGAAAGACTTTATGACTTTGTTGGTAAATGGATGAATCTGGAGACTATCATGCTAAGTGAAATAAGCCAATCCAAAAAAACAACAACAACAACAAAGGGCAAATGTTCTAATATGCTGATGCTAACACACAATAAGCAGGGGGAGGGAAGAATAAAAGTTCATTGGATTAGACAAAAGGGAATGAAGGGAAGGGAGGGAGGATGGGAATAGAAACGAAGTAAAATGAATCAGACAGAATCTTCCTATGTTCTTTGTTATGAGAATACACCATCAGTGAAACTCCTCATCATGTCCAACCACAAGAATGGGATCCTAATTAGAGTAAGTTATACTCCATGTTTGTATATGTCAAAATAACTTTACTGTCATATATACCTAAAAAGAACAGACTAAAAAATTAAAAGAAAAAAGAAATAGCCGGGCGTGGTGGCGCACGCCTGTAATCCAAGCAACTCGGGAGGCTGAGTCAGGAGGATCGCGAGTTCAAAGCCAGCCTCAGCAACTTAGCGAGGCCCTAAGCAACTCAGTGAGACCCTGTCTCTAAAAAAAATACAAAATAGGACTGGAGATGTGGTTCAGTGGCCGAGTGTCCCTGAGTTCAATCCCTGGTTCAAAAAAAAAAGAAATAGTGGTTAGTCACTGAAAATGTTCCCAATCAGGCAAAAGACAGCAGATTCAAGAAATAAACCCCAAACAGAAAAAAATCCAAACAAATCCAGAGACATTCAAATCAATCTTCATAAAATGAAGGACAAAGACAAATATTTTTTTAAGCAATCAGAAAGAAAAATGACAACTTAAGCCTAAGATAAAAACAAATTGAAAGACAACAGATTTCTCAAGAGAAACAATGGAAGGCAGAAGGAAGTGACACATTTTCAAGAGCTGAAGGAAAAGAATTGTCATGCTGCATTCTATTATTGGAAAAACTACCTTTAGGAATCAAAGACACACATTCAGATGAAGAAAAATGTGAGAATTTGTTATTGGCATACCTACCCTAAGATAATAGCTAAACAAGTTCTTGGAAAAGAAAGGAAATTATATTTGAAAGGAATCTTAGAAAATTGTTTATTTGGGTGATGGTTCATTGCTTGCATTTGCTCTCTTATCTCATTCTTTGCTTCATGGGTCATTTTAATTATGTATATTCTGAACTCCTTTCCTGACATTTCTTCTACCATGCTGTAATTGGATTCTATTAATAAAGAATCTTGGTTTGTTTGGAACACTTTCTTCCCTTGTTTTGTCATGGGTTCACGGATCTTCCCCTCTAACAGTGTGGATCTGAAGTATTGCAGTTTCCCCCCATAGGCTTATAGTGACTCTTCAGGTTTTCAAAACCTCTTCTTTAAGATCAATATTAGCAATACCCAGTACAGACAATATGCAGTCCTAAACCAAATAGCTCCTATGAAGAAGTTAACAGTATTGTCATACAGTTTATAGATTATTATCTATAGTATAACCAATAGATTTGCAATGACGTCTACAGTTCCTAATGGTGGACAAAGAGGATGGGGAGGGGTGTGGGAATGTAACTGTTAATGGGATAAGAAACAAGTTCTTGGAAAAGAAAGGAAATTATTTTTGAAAGGAATCTTAGAAAATTGGGAAAGAAGAATGAATGAAAAGCACAAAAACACAGGTAAAACATAATTGACTTTCCTTCCCTTGTGGTTTCTAAATTATAGTTGACAATATAGATCTTTAAAAACGGAGAAAAGTAGTGAAGACAACTTTTAATGCAGGACACTGAATGAACTTAATAGGACATAAGGGTAAAATGTCACATTTCACTCAAATTGGTAAAATGTCAACATCCACAGATCTTCATGGTGATTGAACAGTCCTGTATCTTGGTTGCAGCAGCAATTTCAGGACTCTACACATATATCTACACATAAAATGACATAAAACTATATGTGTACATTTTACCAATGTCAATTTCCTATTATATTTTATTAATATCTTATTTTGTCAATATATTACATTAATATTATATTATATTAATATTTAATATTATACCTACCTACACAAGATCTAATAATTGGAAAAACTGGGTAATTGGTAAATGGGATATTGCTGTACTAGTTTGGGGGAAAAGAAACAAAGAAAGAAAGAAAGAAAGCCAGCAAGCTTCAAGACTCAGTCACCAAGTTCTATTACCAAGAAAAAACACCATCTTTCTCTTGACAGCACATTTCCAAGGCAAAACACAGTATTTAAAATTTTAAATCCCAATTAGTCTTGGCATACAAATTCATTCCCTCAATAAAACCAAAGGGCCAATAAATAATAAGTGAGTTATAAGACTTTTGAGTATGTAGAAGTGATGGGGAAAGAGAGCTTAGCAACTGTTGTTTAAATGTGTCTTCCAAAATTCATGTGTTTGAAACTTAACCCCACTGCAACTATGTTGGGAGGTAAGGCCTAATAAAAGATCATTAGATAATGAGGACTTTGACCTCTTCAATGGATTAGGTTTGTCATCTCCAGATTGGGTCACCTATCACTGAATGGGTCTATGATAAAAGCAAGCTCAGTCCCCTCTACCCTCTCACTATCATCCTTCCACCCTCTGTCATTAGATGATGTAGCAAAAAGGCCGTTAGAAGATTTGGGCTACTCTATCATGGACTTCCCAGAAACCAGAAATATAAGAATCAAATCTCTGTTCTTTTAAGTTACCAAATCTCAGACATTCTGTAAGAGCAGCAGAAAATGGACTAAGATGGTAACTATGGTATAGGACCAAGACTTGCCTATTTACAAAAGCTAGTTAAATTTCCCATGAACTTAACCTTTAATTGATTTATATTCTGGAATCATCTCCATATTTTGAAATCCAAGAAAGTGTGGTCACTGGAAAACATTTGAAAAGCAGCCACTATGGAGGGAACTTGTCACTGTCAATTCAGCAAAAACCCTTCACTGAATTACTATGGCTTATAAAACAGTAAGCTGGATGAAGGGGGGATGAAACACATTGATATGCAAAATGCTACTCACTGTCAAGTACACACAGCATTAGCAGAGAGAAATATATCCACAAAAGATAGTAAAACCTGAAGGAGGAACCAAGATGGCAGACTAGAAGGAGGCTGCTTTCCCTGTCACTCCATATCTTGGGATTCAAGCAGAGGAAAGGCTGTTTCTCTGTGAGGGAGTCTCTGCTGCTCATCTATCCCCTGCTGTTTACCCCATTCATCCACCACGATCACTGGCCATCTGCCGGCATATCACCTACTTTTTGAGTGCAGATCACTGACTGCCACCTATCATCCACCATTTGCCTGTTTGCCTGCCTCTTGCCTGCCCATCACCTACCTTTTACCCACCCATCACCCACTGCCCGAGGTCCACCTGCTGATAGTCCACGGTTTGCCTGCAGGCCACCTGCAGACCGCCAGCGGATTGCCACCTGCCTGCTGTTGCTTGGAAGTCCACTGTCACAGTACTTGCAGGGTTGGTTACACATGGTTGCTG
Organism: Glaucomys volans; assembly: GCA_020662805.1. Lineage (NCBI taxonomy): Eukaryota > Metazoa > Chordata > Mammalia > Rodentia > Sciuridae > Glaucomys > Glaucomys volans. The sequence continues at coordinate 39,094 of JAJEJO010000399.1, forward strand.
CCATTTTGGGAAAACAGCCAGGACCTGCAGGATCCCTGGCCCGCCCAACCATGCCCCACCTCCAGGATACCCCCTCCAAGTGACCACACCCCACATGGACTCACCTCCCATGCCCCACACTGTAGTTCCCCATTTGTCAACACATTTAGAAGTCAGTGTAGCCATCTTGGATTATCCTGGAGGCAGAATTTGCCATCTTTAGGTGGGGTAAATCCCACACTGAGAAACCTGCTGGAGACTGGAAGCTCATTGTCAGGTACTCTAATGCATCAGGCTACTGAAGACTGGGAGGTTTTAATAGTATATGACTGCTATAGTGTTTCTCCTTTTTGAAAAATTTTAAGTTTTTATTTCTTTATTTTTCTCACCACATTTTCCATTTGTTTACCTGTTCCCTCAGAGTCTCTTTCTCCCTTTTCTCATGCTAACAACCAACTTCTTTTGATTCCACTTTCACACTTCCTATGATCTAGTACTTCTATATACTCTTTTCTTATCCCATTAACAGTTACATCCTACACCCCTCCCCATCCTCTTTGTCCACCATTAGGAACTGTAGACGTCATTGCAAATCTATTGGTTATACTATAGATAATAATCTATAAACTGTATGACAATACTGTTAACTTCTTCATAGGAGCTATTTGGTTTAGGGCTGCATATTGTCTGTACTGGGTATTGCTAATATTGATCTCCCCCTTAAAGAAGAGGTTTTGAAAACCTGAAGAGTCACTATAAGCCTATGGGGGGAAACTGCAATACTTCAGATCCACACTGTTAGAGGGGAAGATCCATGAACCCATGACAAAACAAGGGAAGAAAGTGTTCCAAACAAACCAAGATTCTTTATTAATAGAATCCAATTACAGCATGGTAGAAGAAATGTCAGGAAAGGAGTTCAGAATATACATAATTAAAATGACCCATGAAGCAAAGAATGAGATAAGAGAGCAAATGCAAGCATTGAACCATCACCCAAATAAACAGTTAAAAGAGCAACTGCAGGAAGCAAAATAGCATTTCAATAAAGAGATAGAGATTCTGAGGGGAAAAAAAACAGAAATCCTTGAAATGAAGGAAACAATAAACCAAATAAAAAACTCAATAGAAAGCATCACCAACAGACTTGATCACTTGGAAGACAGAACCTCAGACAATGCAGACAAAATATTGAATCTTGAAAATAAAGTGGCCCAAACAGAGAAGATGGCAAGAAATCATGAACAGAACATTCAAGAAATATGGGATATCATGAAAAGACCAAATTGAAGAATTATCAGGACTGATGAAGGCACAAAGATACAAATCAAAAGAATGAACAACCTATTCAATGAAGTAATATCAGAAAATTTTCCAAACCTGAAGAACAAAATGGAAAATTAAATACAAGAGGCTTACAGAACACCAAAGGTACAAACAGATCCACACCAAAGCAAATTATAATGAAAATGCCTAACATTCAAAAAAAGATAGAATTTTAAAGGCTGCAAGAGAAAAGCATCAGATTACATATAGGGGGAAACCAATATGGATATCAGCAGATTTCTCAGCCCAGACCATAAAAGCTACAAGGGACTGGAACAACATATTTCAGGTTCTAAAAGAACATGGTTGCCAACCAAGAATCTTATACCCAACAAAACTAACCTTCAGATTAAAGAACAAAATAAAATCCTTCCATGATAAACAAAAGTTAAAAGAATTTGCAAAGAGAAAGCCTGTGCTACAGAACATTCTCAGCAAAATATTCCATGAGGAGGAAATGAAATACAACAATGTAAGTCAGCAAAGGGAAGAACTACCTTAAAGGTAAAACCAATTAAAGGAGAAACCAAGTCAAGTTAAAAACTGAAAATAAGCCAAAATGACCAGGAATATAAATCATATCTCAATAATAACCCTGAATGTTAATGGACTAAACTCATCAATCAAAAGACTTAGACTTTTAGACTGGCAGATTGATTAAAAAGAAAGACACAACAATATGCTGCCTTCAAGAGACTCATCTCATAGAAAAAGACATTCCCAGACTAAAGGTGAAAGAATGGGGAAAACCCTACCATGCACATGGACTCAGTAAAAAAGCAGGAATTTCCATCCTTATATCAGATAAAGTAGACCTCAAGCCAAAGTTAGTCAGAAGGGATAAAGAAGGACATTCCATACTGCTCAAGGGAACCATAAATCAGGAAGACATAATGATCATGACTATCTATGCCCCAAACAATGGTGCATCCATGTATATCAAACAAATCCTTCTCAATTCCAGGAACTAAATAGACCACAGCACAATAATTCAGGGTGACTTTAACACAACACTGTCACCACTGGATAAATCTTCCAAACAAAAACTAAACAAAGAAATCAAAGAATTCAATAACACAATCAATAACTTAGATCTAACAGACATATATAGACGATTCCATCCATCAACGAGTGAATACACTTTCTTCTCAGCAGCACATGGCTGCATCTCTAAAATAGACCATATGTTATACCACAAAGCAGCCCTTAGCAAATACAGAAAAAATAGAGATACTACATTGCTTTCTATCAGATCATAATGGAATGAAATTAGAAATCAATGATAAAATAAAAAACAGAAACTACTCCAACACCTGGAGACTAAATAATCCACTATTGAATGAAGCATGGATAACAGAAGACATCAGGGAGGAGATAAAAAAATTCTTAGAGGAAAATGAGAATGATGATACATGTATCAAAATCTCTGGGACACTATGAAAGCAGTACCAAGAGGAAAATTCATTGCATGGAGCGCATTCAAGAAAAGAATAAAAAGTCAACAACTAAATGACCTAACATTACATCTCAAAGCCCTGGAAAAAGAAGAACAGAACAACACTAAAAGAAGTAGAAGACAGGAAATAATTAAAATCAGAGCTGAAATTAATGAAATTGAAACAAAAGAAACAATTCACAAAAATGACAAAACAAAGAGTTGTTTCTTTGAAAAAGTAAACAAAAAACCCTTAGCCATGCTAATGAAGAGGAGAGAGAAAACTCAAACGACTAAAATGCATGATGAAAAAGGAAATATCAAGACAGACACCATTGAAATACATAGCATAATTGGAAGCTACTTTGAAAACCTATACTCCAACAAAGGGAAAATCTCAAAGACAACAACAAATTTTTAGAGCCATGATTCTCCCAAAGTGAATCAAGAGGACATACACAATTTTAACAGATCAATTTCAAGCAATGAAATAAAAGAAACCATCAAAAGCCTACCAACCAAGAAAAGCCAAGGACCAGATGGATTCTCAGATGAGTTCTACAAGACCTTCAAAGAACTCATACCAATAGATGAAATAGAGTATTATATGAAATAGAGATGGAGGGAACACTCCCAAACTCATTTTATGAAGCTAGTATCACCCTGATATCCAAACCAGACAAAGACACAACAAGGAAAGAAAACTTTAGACCAATATCTCTGATGAACACAGATGCAAAAATCCTTAACAAAATTCTGGCAAATCACAAACAAAAGCATATTAAAAAGTAATGCACCATGATCAAGTGGGGTTCATCCCAGGGATGCAAGATTGGTTCAACATCCCGAAATCAATAAATGTGATTCACCACATCAATAGACTTAAGGTTAAGAATCATATAATTATTTCAATTGATGCAGAAAAAGCATTTGATAAAATACAACACCCCTTCATGCTCAAAACACTCAACATACCTCAACATTGTAAAGGTTATCTATGCTAAGCCCATGGCCAACATCATTCTTAATGGAGAAAAACTGAAAGCATTCCCTCTAAGAACTGGAACAAGACAGGGATGTCCTCTTTCACCACTTCTATTCAACACTGTCCTTGAAACGCTAGCCAGAGCAATTAGAAAGACCAAAGAAATTAAAGGAATACAAACAGGAAAAGAAGAACTCAAACTATCACTATTTGCAGATGACATGATTCTATATTTTAGAGGAACCAAAAAACTCCGCCAGGAAACTTCTAGAACTTATAAATGAATTCAGTAATGTAGCAGGATATAAAAATCAACACTCATAAATCTAATGCATTTTTATTCATAAGTAATGAATCCTCTGAAAAAGAAATTGGGAAAACTATCCCATTCACAATAGCTTCAAAAAATAAAAAAATACTTGGGAATCAACCTAACAAAAGAGGTGAAAGACCTCTACAATGAGAACTACAGAACACTAAAGAAAGAAAATAAAGAAAACCTTAGAAGATGGAAAGATCTCCCATGTTCTTAGATAGGCAGAATTAATATTGTCAAAATGGTCATACTTTCAAAGGCTATACAGATTTAACAGAATACCAATTAAAATCCCAATGACATTCCTCAAAAAAATAGAGAAAGAAACCATGAAATTTATCTGGAAGTATAAAAGTCCCAGAATAGCCAAAGTAATCCTGAGCAGAGTGATGCAGGAGGTATCACAATACCAGACCTTAAACTCTACTACAGAGCAATAGTAACAAAAATGGCATGGTATTGGCACCAAAATAGACAGGTAGACCTATGGTACAGAATAGAAGACACAGAGACAAACCCACATAAGTACAGTTATCTCATACTAGACAAAGGTGCCACAAACATGCAATGGAGAAAAGATAGCCTCTTCAACAAATGATGCTGGCAAAACTGGAAATCCATATGCAGTAAAATTAAATTAAACCCCTATCTCTCACCCTGCATAAAACTCAATTCAAAATAGATCAAGGGTCTAGGAATTAGACCAGAGAACCTTCACCAAATAGAAGAAAAAGTAGGCCCGAATCTTCACCATGTTGGCCTAGGACCAAACTTCTTTAACATGACCCCCAGAGCACAAGAAATAAAAGCAAGAATCAATAAATGGGATGGAGTCAAACTAAAAAGTTTTTTCTCAGCAAAGGAAACAATAATGTAAAAAGAGAGCCTTCAAAGTAGGAGAAAATCTTTTCCACACACACTTCCGGTAGAGAACTAATCTCCAAAATTTATAAAGAACTTAAAAAACTTTACACCAACAATACAGAGAACTCAATCAATAAATGGGCTAAGGAACTGGGCAGACACTTCATAGAAGATATACAGCAATCAACAAATATATGAAAATATGTTCATCATCTCTAGAAATTAGAGAAATGCAAATCAAAACTACCCTTAGATTTCATCTAACTCCAATTAGAATGGCTATTATCAAGAACACAAGCAATAATAAGTGTTGGTGTGGATGTAAGGAAAAAGGCATACTCATGCATTGCTGGTGGGGTTGCAAATTGGTGCAGCCACTCTGGAAAGCAGTATGGAGATTCCTCAGAAAACTGAAATGGACCCACCATTTGACCCAACAATCCCACTCCTCCTTTTATACCCAAAGGACTTAAAATCAACATGCTACAGTGACACAGCTACATCAATATTTACAGCTGCTCAATTCACAATAGCTAGATTGTAGAACAAACCTAGATGCCCTGCAATAGATGAATGTATAAAGAAACTGCGATATATGTACATAATGGAATCTACTCAGCCATAAAGAAGAATAAAATTATGGTATTTGCTGGTAAATGGATGGAGAATATCATTCTTAGTGAAATAAGCCAATCCCAAAACACTAAAGGCTGAATGTTTTCTCTGATATGTGGATGATGATTCATCACAGGGGGAACAGTGAGGGGAATAAGATAAGAATGGAGGCACTTTGGATTGTGTAGAGGGAAATGGGGTGGGAGGGGGTGGGAAAGGAAAGATAGTGGACTGAGACAGACATTATTACCCTATGTTCACATATGATTACATGAATGGTATGACTCTATTGTGTACAACCACAGAAACAAAAAGTTGCACCCCATTGTGTACAATGAATCAAAATGCAGTCTGTTAAAATTTAAAAAATTAAAAATAAATAAAAATAAATTTTAAAAAAGTAATACCCACCACCATAGAAGACTATGATGTCTTCTCTCAGGTCATGTCCTTAGAATTTATATCACATAGAAATTAAGCTAAGAAATGAGCTTAAGATTTTATTTTCTTCATCAATCCCAAGACTATGTATTCCAACAAGATGTGTCTTAATCACCGCTGAGTCTCCAGAAGCTCAGAGAAGAAACACTGAATATGTATAGGTTGGCTCAGTGAATAAATGAATGAGTAAATGAATGTGTGTGGATGAAAGGGGAGTGGGAAGGAAAAAGACCAGAGAATTAACAAAGCAAAATATTGGAAGCCTAAAGAATAAGGTGACTGGGAGAAATTTGGAACTGATACAGAACATTTAAGTTCAAGGAAGTCTAACATTAAACCCTAAATTGCTTTCATATAGGCCCAAAACAACTCCCCCTACACACACACACACACACACACACACACACACACACCAATTAGACAAAGCTTATCTACATCAACCAAGTCTTATGTGAGTACTTTTGGAGAAAATTAAGGCAAGGGAGTCGAGTTCCACACCCTGGATTGTTGAAAATGAGTGAGAAGCAAGACGAGGGATGGTTGAGCACAAGCAGAACTCAGAGCCAGAGGTCATTATGAAATGACCTGGGGCATAAAGTCCTGGGAGAGCACTGGATTTCCTATTTCATTTTGGGATATTGGAAAGTTCGTTTGGGCCAATTTTACTTAAATCTCAAAGGACTAAGACTTCAGGTAACATTGAATTCAGAAGGAATCCTTACAACTTTTTCTCTTTTTAAGATAATGGGGCCAAAGCCAGCCACAGTGGCACACATCTGTAATTCCAATGACTCAGAAGTCAGATCACAAGTTCAAGGACAGCCTCAGCAATTTAGCCAGACCTTGTCGCAAAATAAAAATTAAAAAGGCTGGATATACAGCTCAGTAATAAAATGACCCTGGGTTCAATCCACAGTACAAAAACAAACAAACAAAAAGATAATGGGCCTTAGTTTAAAAAAAAAAAAGTAGAAAGGTGGGCAAAGAGAAATTTTACAAAATGAAGTGGGAATTTATATCTAGAAAACAAAGGAGACAGAAGAAAACTCTAAAAGCAATAAACAATGAGTGATCTATGATTTATAGTGATATTTACCTGATTTTGTCTGGTTTGGCAATCATATAATCCAAAGACAATATTTCTCTCATCATCCTAAAAAAAGAAAAAGAAACAGATGTTTGTTATATCTCGAAACTTAGGAAGTTAGGCTATCACTAGTTTTAAAACAAACCTGCATACATGTATGAATGCACAGATGGTGTGACTCTACTTTGTGTACAACCAGAGAAACAATAGCTGTACTCCATTTGTGCTCAATGAATCAATAAGCAAATAAAAAAATTTAAAAAAATGAAAAAAACATAAAATTAAATTTAAAAACCTGCAATAATTCAATCTTAGCAATAAGAACTCTAAAGGAGAGGTTGTTTTTTTCAATATGGTGGAAAAGAGAATGTCACATTTCTGGCTGCTCCGTGACATGAAACCAGGAAAGCAGACAGGAAAGCTGCAGCTTCTCAGCAAGGTGGGTGAACAAAAAAAAAAAAAAAAGGGCAGGGAACTTTAATGAAATTTAAAACTGGGCATTCAAAGAAGATCTGGGACTCAGAGGTTGGATATAATAAAATAAGGAAGAAATTCTCAGTGGTACCACTGCTGCTGGGCCAAAAGCACCAGCCAGAGCAGTCCCTCCAACAGCATAGTGAAGGGATAAGAGAATTAAAGGGACCCATATTTTTAGGAGGTCTGAGGTGTGTTAAGTTTAGAGATCAAGGATATTGCCTAACTAAACTGAAAGGCCTGCTGTACAATATCCTTGTTCAGGAAAGAAGCTGCCATTTCTCCAGGTGGTGTGTGGAGTACAAAGGATAGACCCATTGTGCAACCTCCATGCAGGGGCCAGCAGCTGAGGGAAGCAATTCATGGCAAACCCAAATTTGTCCCAAAATACAGGCCCAGTAAATACACCATGCATGACATAGAGTGTGCTTAAGTGATAGGATAAAATCAAACAGGGAGAAAGGTTTACTCAGGGGGCAACTGTTCATGGAAACCCACCCAGCTCTACCCATCCCCTCCGATCCAGCTGCTTACAGGACCAGCTGGGAGAGATGCATCTGGCTTAGAATTCAGAAGGGTGGGGGCAGGTGAGACCAAGATTGGAGACTGAACCCCAAACCAGGAAGCATAGGGTCCACAGGTGATGTAGGGAACTAAGAATTGGCTCCTCCACCACAAAAGTGGGACCCGGGAGAGAGCCCTGGGGTACAGTCTTCCAGTGTGGACCAGCAATTACTTGGCACTGGAAGTGTACAGATTTAAAATCTCCAGACCAACTAGCATTCAGCAAAGAGATTGGAATACACCTAAGCCTAAACCCTGCCTCCAGGAACTCTGTCTCTGGGATTACCTCTCTCACTCCAGCAATCCAGAAGGTGGAGCATCATGCTCCAGACAACCCCACCTAAAACTACTGAGAAGAGAAGCTGAGACTCTTTTGAATTTCAAAGGAAAGAATTCTTTAACTTTTCATTGACATTTCTTTTCTTTTTCTCTCTCTCTCTTTTTCTTCTCCCTCATTTTTTTTTTTTTTTTTTCACTTTTCTCTGTTTAATTGTGACCCTAATGGTACATGGACATTTTACCTACTAATATTTCTCTTTTTTTCTCACTTCTAGCATTGTTGAAGCTACTCGCTTTTCATGGATCAGTTTTTTGAGGATTTGGGTGTTTTGTTAGTATATTGTAGTTTTATATTCTTTCATTTTTATTTTTAATTTTTGAAAATGTTTATATATTTTTTCTCTTGCCTGTTTCCCTTGATTCTCTTTTTCTTTTCTTCTGGTACCAGTCAATCTCTATTGGTCTCTCTTTAACTCTTCCTTTTTCACTTCTATCTTCTTTCCTCCTCCCTCATAATCATCATATCCTACATATCTTCTGTTCCCTCCCTGTTCACCATTCAAAATTGTAAATGTTTTTGCAAACTTGCTGTTTTTATTGTAGGCAATAACTAATCATATCCCTTCTGTTTATTGTGATAATTAACAATATAGATGTTATGGTAGGAACTATTTGGTTTAATACTGCTTATTGTTTGTATTGGTTGTTATTATTTCTTTCCCCATAAACAGTGAAGTGCTGGAAACCTTCAAGGAAGTCCACAGGATAGAAACTATACTGCCTCAGATCCATACTGTTAGATGGGTAGACACACAAACAACATGAAAAGCAAGGAAACAAGTTGCCCAAAGAAACCAAGATACTCCAATATAACAGACACCAACATCACAGTGGCAGAAATGTCAGAGAAGGAATTTAGAATGTACACAGTTAAACTGATCTGTAAGTAAAGGACAGTCTAAGAAGTGAAATCAGAGAGAAAAATACGAGAGAGTGAAAATCTCTAAAAAGGAATCCTCAAAATGAAAGAATCAATATGCCAAATTAAAAATTAAATTGGAAGCATCACCAATCAACTAGGTCACTTGTAAGACAGTTTCAGACCATGAAGACAACACATATAATTTTGAAAACAAAGTTGACCATGGAGAAAAGATGTTAAGAGACCATGAACAGAACTTCCCAGAAATATGGGATAACCTGAAAAGACCATATTTAAGATTTATCAGAATGTATGAAGGCTCAGAGATACAAATGAAAGGTATGCACAATCTTCTCAATGAAATAATATCAGAAAATTTCCCAGATCTTAATAATGAAATGAAAAATCAAATAAAGGAGGCTTCCAGGACCCCCCAAATACACAAAATTACAACAGATCCACACCAAGGCACATTATTAAGAAAATGCCCAATATACAAACAAGGATAGAATTTTAAAGGTTGCCAGAGAAAAATGACAGTAACATTTAGAGGAAAACCCACATCGATCTCAGCTGATCTCTCAACCCAGACCCTCAAAGCTAGCTCTTGGAATAATATGTACCAAGTTCTGAAAGAAAATGGATGCCAGCCAAGAATATACCTAGTAAAATTAAGCTTCAGAATTGAAAATGAAATGAAAACCTTCCATGATAAACGAATGTTAAAAGAATTCACAACTAGAAAGCCTGCACTGCAAAACATACTCAGTAAGATATTTCATGAAGAATAAAGGAAAAATGAAAGTGAAAACCAGAAAAGGAAGGAACTACACTAAAAGAAGAGTGAATTAATGGAGAAACTAATTCAAATTAAAACCAGAAATAAATCAAAATGACAGGGAATAAAAATCATATCTCAATAACACTAGCCTAAACTCATCAACAAGACAGACTGGCAGACTAGATTAAAAAACAAGACCCCACAATATGCTGTTTCCAATAGGCAAAGACATTCACAGAACGAAGGTAAAAGGATGGGAAAACACATGTCACTCACATAGAACTCATAAACAAGCAGGGGTTTCTATCTACATATCAGATAAAGTGGACTTCAAGCCAAAGTTAATCAACAGAGATGAAGAAGAGCATTTCATACTGCTTAAGGGAATTATATATCAACAATACACAACAATTATAAATATTTATGCCCCAAACAATGGAAAATCTATGTACATCAAATAAAACCTTCTTAATTTCAAGAATTAAAGAGACCATAACACAATAATACTGGATAACATTAACATGCCTCTCTCATTACCAGATAGATCCTCCAAACAAAAACTAAAAGAAGCTATAGAACTAAAAAATACAATTAATAATTTAGACTTAACAGACATATGTAGGATATTTCATCCACTAATGACTGAATACACTTTCTTCTCAGCAGCAAAGTAATCCTTCTCTAAAACAGACCATATGTTATGCTATGAAGCAACTCAGCAAATACAAAAATATCAGATCATGATGAAATGAAATTAGAAATCAACAATAAAATAAAAAATAGAAGCTACTATAATAACTGGAGACTTAATAATACACCATTGAATGACAAAAGGATAGAAGAAATCAGGGATGAAATAAGAATATACTTGGAGATAAATGAGAATAGCAATACAACATATCAAAATCTCTGGGACACTAGGAAGGCAGTGCTAAGAGGAAAGTTCATTGCATTGAGCTCATTCATCAAAAGAATAGAAAGTCAACAAATAAATAACCTAACATTACATTTCAAAGCCCTAGAAAAAGAACAACAAATCAATACCAAAAGCAGAAGACAGGAAATAAAATTAGAGCTAAAATCCATGAAATTGAAACAAAAGAAATGATCCAAAAATTGACAAACCAAAAAAAAATTGGTTCTTTGAAAAAATAAATAAAATTGATGAACCCTTAGCCAAGCTAATGAAGAGAAGGAGAGAGAAAATTCAAATTACTAAAATTCATGATGAAAAAGGAAATATCACAATGGACACTTCTGAAATACAGACAATAATCAGAAACTATTTTGAAAATTTATACTCTAATAAAATAGAAAATCTTGAAGGTATCAACAAATTCCTAGAGACATATGACCTACATATGTTGAATCAGGAGGACAATCAAATTTAAACAGATTGTTTTCAAGCAATGAAATTGGAGACACCATAAAACACCTACCAAGAAAGATAAGCCCAGGACCAGACAGATTCTCATCTAAGTTCTACCAGACCTTCAGAGAAGAACTAACACCAATCCTAGAACCAATAGAAAAGGAGGGAACCCTTACAAACTCATTCTATGAAATTAGTTATCACCCTGATACCCAAACCAGACAAAGACACATTGAGGAAGGAAAATTTCAGACCAATATCCCTAATGATCATAGATGCAAAAATTCTTAATAAAATACTGGCAAATTGCATATAAAAACATATTAAAAGATAAGGCATCATGATCAAGTGGGATTTATCCCAGGACATAAGGTTGGTTCAACATATGGAAATCATTAACATAATTGATCACATCAATAGCCTTAAAGAGAGGAATGACATGATTATCTCAATAGATACAGAAGAAGGATTTGACAAAATTCAGCATCCATTCATGTTCATGTTCTAAACACTAGAAAAACTAGGGATAGTGGGAACATACCTCATCATTGTAAGGACTATATATGTTAAACCCAATACCAACATCATTCTAAATAAATAAAAATTGAAAGCATTCTGTTTTAGTCAGCTTTTTCACTGCTGTGACTAAAGGCTTTGACAAGAACAACTATAAAGGAGGAAAAGTTTGTTTTGGGGCTCAGGATCTCAGAGATCAAAATCCACAGGCAGCAGGCTCTATTTGTTGGAGCTCAAAGTGAGACAGAACATCATGGCAGAAGAGCGTGGCAGAGGGAAGCAGCTCACATGATGATCAGGAAACAGAGAGAGACTCCACTTGCCAGATACAAATAAATACCCCAAAGTCGTGTCCTAATTCCCACCTCCTCCAGGCACACCCTACCACATCAGTTACCAGTCAGTTAATCCCTATCAGGGGATTAATTCATTGATTGGGTTAAGACTCTTACAACCCAATCATTTCTTCTCTGAACCTTCTTGCATTTTCTCACACATGAGTTTTTGGGGAACACCTCATATCCAAACCATAACACATTCCCTCTAAAAACTGGAACAAGATAGGGATGCCCTCTTTCACCACTTCTATTCAACATAGACCTGTAAACTCTAGCTAGAGTAATTAGACAGAAGAAAGAAATTAAAGGGATAAAAACAGGAAAAGAAGAATTCGAACTATCCCTATATGCTAACAGCATGAATTCAACAAAGTAGGATATAAAATTAACACCCACAAATCAATTGAGTCCTGATACATCAGTGATGAATCAACTGAAAGAGAAATTAGGAAAGCCATCCCATTCACAGTAGCCTCAAAGAAAAGAAAATAGTCGGGAATCAATCTAACAAAAGAAGTGAAATAGCTCTACAATGAAAACTACAGAATATTAAAAAAAGAAATTGAAGACCTTAGAAGATGGAAAGATCTCCCATGTTCTTGGATAGACAGAATTAATATTGTCAAGATGGCCATACTACCAAAAGTGTTATACAGATTTAATGTAATTCCTATTAAGGTTCCAACAACATTCTCCATAGAAATAGAAAAATTAATAATGAAATTTATTTGGAAAAATAAGAGACCCAGAATAGCCAAAGCAATCTTCAGAAAGAAAAGTAAAGCAGGGGGCATCATAAGACAAGACTTCAAACTATACTACAAAGCTATAGTAATAAAAACAGCATGGTATTAGCACCAAAATAGACACATAGACCAATGATTCAGAATAGAAGACACAGGGACAAACCCACAAAAATACAGGTATCTCATACTAGACAAAGGTGCCATAAACATTCACTGGAGAAAAGATAGCCTATTCAACAAATGGTGATGGGAAAAATGGAAAGCCACATGTAACAAAATGAAATTAAACCTTTATCTCTCACCCTGCACAAAACGCAAAGCGGATCAAAGACTTAGGCATTAGACCAGAGACCCTATGACTACAAGAAGAAAAAATAGGCCCAAATCTTCATCATGTTAACTTAGGAACTGACTTCCTTAACAAGACTCCTAAAGCACAAGAAGTAAAATCAAGAATCAATAAATGGGATGGTATGAAACTAAAAAGCTTCATCACAGCAAAGAAAATAATCAATAACATGAAGAGACAATCTATAGAATGGGAAAAATCCTTACCATGTATACCACAGATAGAGTATTAATCTCCAGAATATATAAAGAAATCAAAAAACTTAACACCCAAAAAGAACCCAATCGATAAATGGGCAAAGGAACTAAAGAAACACTTCACAAAAGAAATACAATCGATCAACAAATACATGAAAAAATGTTTATCATCCTAGCAATTAGAGAAATGCAAATCAAAACTACACTGAGATTCCATCTCACTCCAGTCAGAATGACAATCATCAAGAATACAAGCAACAATAAATGTTGGTGAGGATGTGGCGTAAACGTACTCTCATACATTGCTGGTGGGACTGAAAATTGGCACAACCACTCTGGAAAGCTGCATGGAGATTCCTCAGAAAACTTGCAATGGAACCACCAGTTGACCCAGCCATCCCACTCCTTGGCTTATATCCAAAGGACTTAAAATCAGCCTACTAAGATGGCACAGCCACATCAATGTTTATAGCAGCAAAATTTACAATAGTTGAACTATGGAACTAACCTAGGTGCCCTTCAACAGATGAATGGATAAAGAAACTGTGGCACATACACACTATGGAATATCACTCAGACTTAAAGAAGAATGAAATTATGGCATTTGCCAGTAAATGGATAGAACTGGAGAATTTTGTGGTTAGCAAAATAAGCCAATCCCAAAGAATCAAAGGCCTAATGTTTTTGCTGATATATGGATGCTAATCCACAATAAGGGGGAGGGGGAAGAATAGAGGTATTTTAGACTAGACAGAGGGGAGTGAAGAGAAGGGAAGGGACATGCAGTAGGAATGACAGAATGAATTTGATATTATTAGCCTATGTGCATATACAATTGCATGATCGGTGTAACTCTATATCATGCACAACAAGAAAAATGAGAAGTTATACTCTATTTATGTATGATGTGTCAAAATGCATTCTACTGTCATGTATAGCTAGTAAAACAAAGAATACAAATAATGGATAATGGGATTGGCTAGAATAAATTCATGTTATTGTTATGAGTAAAAGTTTTTAAATCATACATAGTGTTTTAAATACACTATCCTTAGATACAACTTTTTTAACCAAAAGAAAGAAAAGTACAGTGACATAATTGTGCAAAGCAAACTGTTAGAATTATTCTTTCATGTGTCCCTAGTAAAGTTATCATTAAATTTTCCATAGAACACTTAACATTGGGAACACATTGTCAAATAATGCCTCAAAAGTCCTATAGAATATCTAATCCTGAATAGACAGAAAAATCAAATTTAACATACCTTCAAAGACAAAAAATTAAGTTAAGTTTAAACATCTTGACCTTTCCCTCTAGAAAATCAAATTGTTTATTTACCCAAATTTTTTGACCTTCAAATTTTATCTTCTTGTAAAAAGAAACATTTCTTAAGACTTTAAATCACTCTATTCAATATCACACACAAAAACAAGGTCAGAGGTTAAATACCAACAAGTCTTATCCATCACCCTTCTATACATTAGAGAATTTTATAAAATAAATGGTTAAAATAGTAAAAGTTGTTGCATATACTTTACCACAATAAAAGATACACATACCTTATAGTTATAAATAATGTTTCCATTTCTTTCAACATTTAGTACACGTAGGCTCTCATCATTTGTTTCTAAAACATCTGAAATAAAATAATAGCCAGTTAATATTTAAGATGTTTAAAAACATATCTAATATTTGTGAAAGAAGTACAAAGCACTCATACTGATGATTCCATTATACCCAGATTAAAAGCAAGCAAACCCCATCTCACATAGGGGAAGTCAGAACAGCAGCGACCTTTCAGGAAGAAGAAAAGGAGCTGAGACTAGGCATCACCTGAGGGAGGCCTTCTCTGGTGTTGATAAGGTTGCATACCTTGGGTACACTGATAGGCTCACTTTTCAATATCTCACTGAGATGCACATTTCTGCATACTTTCCTGTGTATGTTATACCTCAATAAATTTCCAGTATCTACTAGTTTTTGCTTTATATATTTTGAGGCTTTGTTATTAAGGACATACAAATTTAGAACTGGTATAGCTTTCTGGTGGATTAACTCACCAGGCATGCAGCTGAGCTGCCAGGTGTCTCAGTTGTTAAATGGGATAAAAATGAAAATAACAGTCAAGCCTTTAATCACTATGATGCTATATCCAGAGGCTAAACAGAGAAAGTGCCAACTTCTTTGTTGCATTTCCCTGTAGAATGGTGTCTTTGGTAAAGGATCAGGTGGATTAACAGAGATGTGGGAATTTCTCACTATTGAGGGAACCCCCAAAGAACCATATAACATGGACACAGAAACAGAAGGAAGGGAGATGGGGAGCAGCTTGGAGTCTGAGTCTGCTGACTGACAAAAAGTTATCAAAGTTCCCCAGGCAGAGGAAAGTCTCTGCTGAAGACCCTGAAAAGAGGCCTCCCAGTGAAGGCACCCAGGTCTAAGAAGGCAGCAGCGAAGGGGTGTGTCCTCAGCCCAGGCTTGACTGCAACTCCCTTGGAAACTTCAGTGCCTTGGCTGTATTTCCAGTCTGATTCAGGGAGAAGAGCTTTCCTGTGAAGCTTTCCAGGTAAAGCCTTGTAATCACATATATCCAGGTCTGAAAATTCACAAATAAGTTTTTAATCAGGAGCTGGACTAATCAACCACTTCAATATAAAATGTATTTTTATCTAAGAATTCTTTTACTCCAGTCTACTTTGCCTGATATTAATGTAACTATATCAGCTTTCTTTCAAGTATTGCGTATCTGAGATAACTTTTCCTATCGTTTTATAGTAATCTTTCTGTGCCCTTATATTTAAGTTATATATTTTATGAACAGTATCTACTTGTGATTCCCTCACCTGGCAGTCTTAATCTTTATTTGGAATATGTAGTCCACTTACATTTACCATAATTACCAACATACTGGATTAATATGATATTACTATTTGCTTTCTGTGACTCACTTGTTTTACTCTTTCATTCTTCTTGATTAGTCAGTTTATTATTTCATTCTCTTATTACCTTGTCAATTACATATTCTTTTACTCTTCTTTTATTAGTTATCATAATGATTGTACCAAGCATTCTCAACATTATGTTTTAATGTTAGTGGTACCAAAAAATATGATGTAAGTGAAAACTTCATAAACTGCTAATGGAATTTAAGTTGAAAACTTAGCAATATCTATTGAGGCTCAACATAAATGACTCAGCAATTGCACTTTATGTGAATACTTATGTATATATACACACATGTACATATTCAACAGAAAAACATATGTTCAGCAAAAGACACATGTCTACAGTACTGATTCAGAATAGCCCAAAGTGAAAACCCCAAATATACTTCAAGAATGAAAAATTGGACTGGGGATATAACTCAGTTGGTAAAATGCTTGCTTTGCGAGCACAAGGCCCTGGATTCAATCCCCAGCACCACAAAAAAAAAAAAAAAAAAAAGAATGAAAAATGTGTTATATCCAACAGAATATACTGGGTGAATGAATTAGCCTTTAATAATACAGAAACTAAGCAAAAGAAGAACATGATTCTACCCCATCCATTAATAAAAATAATAAACTATGTGATTCAATCTATATACATCTCAAAAATATGTAAAACTATAAAACTAACCTATATTGCTGTATGAGTGACAGCTGAGGAGACCCAGGGTGCTGTTAATGTACATTCCTGGGTCAAATGCTAGTTATGTGGATGCACTTTACTCAGAAAAGCAATTGAGCTGTGCATTTGATTTTGTACTTTTCTATACCAAAGGTATTTTGAAGGACAGACTCTAAAAACAAAATATTTACAACTAACCATCTTTCTTCTAAAACTTTTAGTATAGTCCTAATTGTACAGTTAAAGGAGTCAAACATTAGTGGATACAATGTTAGTGGATACAATCTTCTTGGGGAGAAATGCATATTTTTAACTTTCTCAAAGCTATCCAAAAAATTAAACTGCTTAACTGACTCATTTTTCCATACATTAATACTGCTTTTAGACATTACGTTATGTTGGCAAATTATAATATTCAGATAAAACACGCAAAACATCCTATAACTCAGAGGAAATTTTCTTCTGTATTCCTGATTTAAAAGGGAAGAAAAGCAGGATAACAAGGTTCACTGGTGAGGACACCTGTGCTGAGCTAGGAAGCATTTAAAGAGAGGAAGTACAGCTTCACCAAGAACTTCAGTCATCCTGAGAACTCTTCTCCACCCCTCCTAAGGAGCAGCTGTGTGGATGTCCTAGGGGCAGGGCAAAGGGACAGGGAAGTTTACATATATCTATATATATATATGTTTTTCTTCAATATATATTGAACTATCAGACACATTTCACACTGATTTTAATATAAGGATAACCATTTGGTCTCTTGGCAGAATAGGATTCAATTATCTTACTACTAAATAGCACTTCCCAATTCAGAGTTCTTGTTTCTAGCACATCCACACCACATATACCATACTGCAGGTCCATTGTGCTGATAACACAATTGAGTTTCGGTGAGAAGACCTGGTCAACATTGACACAAAGGGGGCAGACTCATCTTAAATCTAAAAAAGGTGAACAGAGTGATGAGCAAAGTGTCCTGTGTCAAGCTAACAACAGGAAGATGGGTAATTATTCAAAAATCCTTTTAAGGTAGATTTTGTAAACATCTGAAGAGAATTTTAGTGAGTTCCTTTTGATCCCACACATGACTCAAAACTTCTGGAATGCAGTGTGTCAATATTTTGAGAAGTACTTTTTTTTCTTTCAAGATTATAAGGTTGCTGGGACATACTTGCACAAAAGTACACTTAAAAGGTTTCAACCAAGATAAGAAACTCCCTGATAAAAAGTTTTGGTAAGAAAACCCAGTTTTCTTATAAACACATACCTATTTTCAAATCACTAAAAAAAATTTCCAAATGATACATGTTTATTCTATTAAACCATTGGCTCTCAGCTCTGGCTGAGGGAGAAACATCAGGGAAATTTTTAAAGAAACATTGATATCCCCCGAGGCCCTCCCAAGATATTTTCATTTTACTGGGCTAGTGTGGGGCCCCCTCTCTTTAGTGTGTTTATTCCCTGAGTGATTCTAATATGAAGACTGGGTTGCAAACCAATAAACTACATATTTATATTACATATTAAGCAACATTAGACAGCATAACTAGGACCAAAATATGATGTAACTATGGTAGAGAGGGTTGGAAAAAACAATGCCTTCATGGAGTACATTAAATAATACTAACCTGCAGTTAAATACATGGCTCACATCTCAAGAACATTTAAAATAGACAAATTTGGCAATGCTGGAAATCCAGAGAACAATACATCACCGCATGCTATTAACCCACTGGCCCTTCCTTCCTGGATTAGTTGCTCATGTTTTAAACACACCCTACTTTTAAAAAGAAGTATTCAATAACCTCTTTGCTTATTCATTCTGACTGTTCTTCCAGTAGTTCATCTCTGGAAAGTCCATAGGAGGAAGTTTAGCAATTTCAAATGAGGAACTGTGGTTTAATTTCATGGTTTAGTGTACTCAGTGCTCACAAAGGGAAACAAAAGTAGCATTTTGATAGATTAGATACTTACATAGTAAACCTACCAAAGAAAAGTGAGTACCTAGATATGCAAGGTACTGGGAGGTCACAGCTCATATAAAACAGAAGCTGGATTTCCAGGTAGTCTTATCCATTTTGACCTATTCTTTGCCAAAAGCAATTTCACTTTACAGGAAGATGCATTCCAAATGCATAAATTTTATCCCTAACTGTTATATGAGACAAAAATAAAAGTATTTTTGTCTTTCCAATGAAAATACTTGGGGCAGAGGGGAGTCACAAAAAAAATCATAATTAGTTTCTAATACCTCAAATCAAGAAGTAATGAAATAGCCAGGTGTGGTGGGGCACACCTGTAATCCCAATGGCTTAGAAGGCTGAGGCAGAAGGATTGAGAGTTCAAAGCCAGCCTCAGTAACTTAGAGAGTCCCTAAGCAACTCAGTGAGACCCTGCCTCTAAATAAAATACGAAAAGGGGCGTGGGAGAGCTGGGGATGTGGCTCAGTGGTTAAGTGCCCCTGGGTTCAATTTCCAGTTTCAAAAATTTTAAAATGGAATAGGACCATATCTATGACACCCCTATTCTGTAAAAGAATACCTGTAAGTCCTCAGGCTCAATATGATCAGATATTATAACTCCTAAATTTATGAAGTAAATATCACATAACATATTTTATATTGTAAATGAGAAAAAAAATGATGCACTTAGTTAAGAAGCAATAAAAAGAGATGCAAATTAGGGAAGTAGGGGAAGGAAAAGTAAACAGGAAAGACAGTGGCAAGAGAATCATGAAGGAAATGAAAACAGTGAGACTAAGGCAAACTCCTGGCCCCCAAATCAATCCGGGGGTTCACAAGAGACAACAAAGAAAAGCTTACTCTCAAAATCTAGCAAAATATATCACTTAGCTGGCAAAAGTGTATTATAAGATATGAAAGGAACTGGGGTTATGGCTCAGTGGTAGAGCACTCACCTAGCACATGTGAGGCACTGGGTTCGATCCTTAGCACCATATAAAAATGAATAAAATAGAGGTATTGTGTCCATCGACAACAGCAACAAAGCCACTAATTGCACATTAAAAAAAATAAGATATGAAAAATGTTTTGATCCACTATATCATAAATCCAAGACTAATCAGAGAAAATATATGCAAAAGAAAACCCACATTTTCCCCCAGGATTATATACAGATCCCTGGTTTATGTTTCAATTTATGATTTTTTAACTTTACATTGGTGCCAAAGCAAGATAAATCCAGTAGAAACCATACTCTGGATTTTGATGTTTTCCTGAGCTGGCATTATGCAATAGGACACTCTCTTGCAATGCTGGGCAGCAGAAGCAAGCCACAGCCACATGGTCATGAGGGTAAACAACCTATACCCCACATGAACTGTGTTGCCAAGTCAGGATGCTCAGTAGGTCAGGCAAGTTAAATGCATTTTCAATTTACTGTTTTCAGCTTGTGATGGATTTATTGCAACATAACCCCATCATAAATCTAGAAACATCTATATATATGAAATTTAAACCTTACAAATTTCATATTAGACTTTAGTGTCTTGAAGATTTGATCCATCCTAAAAAGGAATTTGGCACTAGATGGTTAGAAGATGGGATGCTTTCAAATGTGCCATTTATGAGACCAACAAAGAAATAACCTAGGAATAAATTACAAGAAGTGTGTGGAAACTTCATGAAGAAAATCCTAAGACTTAAGAGTCATTGACAAAGATCTAAATAAATAAGCTATCTTTGCTCATAGTTGGAATGATTCAATATTGTAGAAATGCCAGTCCTCCCCAAGCTGGTATAGAGGCAATACAACTCAGAAATTCTAATAGACTTCTTGGTGCAATCTGACGGATGAATTACAAAATATATATAGGAAAGACCAAAAGACATAGAAGAACTAAGATGCTCCCAAAGAATGCTAAGGTGAGGACTTACTCTACCACGTATCAAGACTCATCATAGGGCTGGGGATATAGCTCAGTTCATAGAGTGCTTGCCTAGCATGCACAAGGCCCTGGCTTCAATCCCCAGCACCACAAAAAAAAAAAAAAAAAAAAAAAAAGACTCATCATAAAGATTGTTATTAGATGGTGACATTTCAAGTTGAGACAATGGACCAAAACAAATGCAGAAATGAGAACCTTCACATACATGGAAATTTGATGTCTGACAAAGGTAGCTTTGCTGCCAGAACAGAAAGGACTATTTGGTTTGTGATACTGAAACAAGGAACTATTATATGGAAAAAGAATAAAATTGGATTTCTGCATCATATCACACAAAAATTCCAGGTGGAAAAAACAAAGTGCAAAAAGCAAAGCTATAATGCTTTTAGAAGTTAATAGTTTAAACGTCTTTGTGACTTCTGACTAGGAAGGAAATTCTTTAAATGAGAAAAAAGTACAAATCAAAGAAAAAGACTCATAAATTAAGATCTCCTGGTTGAGCACATTGACATACACTTATAATCCCATCTACTTGGAAGGCTGAGGCAGGAGGGTGGCAAGTTCAAGCCTAGCCTGAACAATTTAGACCCTGTCTGAAAATAAAAAGGCTGGGAGTATAGTTCAGTGATAAAGCACTTGCTTAGTGAGTGTGAGTGTGAGGCCCTTGGTTCGGATTAGATCTCCTGTTTATCAAAGGCACCATCACACACTCACACACACAAACACACATAACAGATTAAGGGAAAATATTTGCAACACATATCACAAACAAAGAACTAGAATCCAGAATACATTTAAAACTCCCTAAAAATCATTTTTAAAAAATCAAATAGAAATATGGACAAAAAGATGAAAACCATTTCATGGAAAACTCAAATAGCCAATAGTGATGTTCAACCTCAGAATGCAATGAAATAACATATAGACCCACAAGACTGACCAAAAAAATTTAAATCTGGAATTTTAAATCAATTTTAAAATTTTAAATTTACATTAAGAACTTGTCAGGATATAGAGTGTCAAGAAAACTTCAAAACACAAAATGAGGGTGTTCATGAGTACAATTTGGAAAACAATTTGACAATACCCAAAGAGAGTAAAGAGGTGCATAGCCTATGACCTGGCATCTCCACTCTTAGATACACATCCTAGATTAACTTGACTCTTTGTGTACCAGATGTGCACAAGGTGGTTAGCAAACACATTGACTGTATGACAAATCCAGAAACTTCCCAAATGTCACCTACCAAAAAATGAGTAAGTAAAAGCTGGGTTTCCTTGCAAGCACTCAGACAGTTCAGTAAGTATTTATAGACCATTCTTAGTAGGATGGGAGTACCACCTGCAGAAGGAAGGACTAGGAAGCAGGGGGAGAGGTCAAGCTGCCAGCCGACCAGGTGCAATAATTTCAAATGATCTTGGAGCCCCCTGCGCGGGATCTCCAGAACTGAAACACATTGCCAGTGCTGTCCCATGTGGAGTCAAAACACCCACCTTAATCATTCATTGGATGTGAGTCACACTCAAAGGAGAATGAAGTTAGGGAAGGCAACCCTGAGGGAACTGACCATAACTCACAACATCCATGACAGGCCCTTTCTTGCAAGGACAATCTAAGGGCTACATCTCCATGTCCACCATGTTGTTATGTATTCACACAACACTGCACAGCAGTAAAAATTAGTGCCCTAAAGATAGCTAGTCAACTTGAATAAACCTCACAATACTGGGAAGAGGAAAAAGCAAAAAGAACACAGTTTGCTTTAATTTTCTTGAAGTTCAGACAAAAAACAGGTTGAAACTATAAGGAAATAAAAAGACTATTATGATATAAAGGTTTAAATAATTGTTACCTCTGGGGGCAGTAGCAAGAGATAAAGAAATAGAATCATAGATAAGCACACAAGAGTCTTCAAAAGTCCTGAAAATTGTTCTGTTTGTAAGCTGGATGGGAGGTACATGGGGTTTTGAAAATTATTATTACTTATAGATAACATGTTAAATATTCTTTTATGTGATTGTTTTGATTTGAGAATATTTTCTCATTTTATTTCAGGAGAGATCATTTTCCCAAAGTTCAACCCAGAACCAGGAACAGATGCAGTAACTAAATCTGTTCTCCTTACTCTTAGACCCTATTGACTAAAATCGTAGTCACCAAATTTCCATAGCTGACTTAGCCCAATTCCTTGGCTACTTTGCCAGGAATATCATTTCATGAGGATTAGTAGACACCACTAAGAAATGTTTATTGTATTTGTTGGTGCAGAAATAGTAAAGCTTCAAATTTAAAAAGCAAATGTGCAGAGAGGAGACTTTAGCATTCTAGCTTTTCACAATTTATATTTGCGAAGCTGGGACTTTGAAAGAAAAATAATTTGTACAAATGTTTAATAATGACTGTACTAGAAATAAGATAGAATCCCAGATTTCTCTGCCAGAGCAATCAATTACAGTAGAAGATGACCTGACTTGTTTTTGTTCTGTAGAGGTAACAAATTCTTTTAGTATGACAGGGTTAATATCTTGCCTTGAAGGTGCTCTGAAAGAGCACAATACTACCAATGTCAGAAAAACTAGCATTTCTGGTTACATTTACCTTTTGAGGACTCAGGGGTATCCTTTTTTCAGTGGAACATCATTATACAAGTTTATGCTTCTTCAGAAGAGTGAAAAATACAAGAAGCCAAAAATCCTAGTGTGGCACTCACAGCTTTTCAATTACAACATACTTTATTGAAACATAAGAATGTGGCATTTCACACTTCATCTAACTTCTCATTTGCAGTCACCTGCCATTTAACAAAATAAGGTGAGAGTTCAGAAAGGAAGGACTACTCTGTAGTGGAAAACAGATTTGGAGCTGCATGTTGTATCTCAAAAAGTTAAACCTTCAAAAAAAAATTTTAAACATTCAGGACACTTTTAAAATTATCTTCCTCCCCTTGCCCACAAAATGCAAAGCCTTACTAACAAGGACACTACCAGCAAACTCAAATCAGAAACTACACAAACATATGACTCCTTATTTGGAACTAACAACATACCAATACAAAGAAACCTACAAACAATTGGGCTAACATATTAAAGAGTGCATAGATATGATGCAGCAAAGGAAAAATTCCACCAGAGTTTAGGCAAAAGGAGTAGTAGATATGATAATTTGATATCCCTCCCCCAAAAAATGTACTTGCAGTCTAGTGTTTGAGGAAAAAATAAAGAAAAAAGAGGCAAAGCATAGCTACCAGTGTGCACAGGCCTATAAGCCCAGGGATGCTGAGGCAAGAAGATCACAAGTATCAGGACAGCCTCAGCAACTAAAAGCCTCAACAATTTAGTGAAACTGTCTCAAAATAAAATTAAAAAGGACTGGGGATGTAGCTCTGTGTTAAAGCAACCCTGGGTTCAATCCCTAATTTAAAAAAGAAACAAAAACACACCGAGCAGCTCTAATGTACAAGGCACCATTGCTTTGAAACTGAATTCTGACTCTAAACCCAAGACGCTCCATTATTGACAAGCAAACTTTTTCCCCACATTTTTTTCTTTTTTTACTGCTACCTTATAGCTGTCCATAAGGATGGGATTTGTATAAGCAAACAGGAAAAAACTGGGAAATCACAGGACCCTCTCCCACTTTAAAATAGATCAAAGCTGGAAAGGGTCAAAAGTCACTTTTCACGCCCTCATCAAAATCAAAACGTCTGTGGCCTCAACTGCTGGGAATGTGCGTGCCAATTCACCCTGAGAAAGCTAGGCAGGAAGCGGAGCATCACCTGTCTCACATGGCTTGGCACCTGCACAGGTGGTAATGCTGGCTGGCGGTAGGGAGGGCTTGATGCTTCGCAGTTCACTGCTCCGTGCCTGAAAGCAAACACTTCTCACTTCACATCCGGAGTGGCATGTCCCCTAATCCACCTAACACTGTTCAGAAACGCGACTCACAAAATTATGACCTTTTATTAAAAAGAAAAAACCAGGAAATCAGTTCCCTTTAAGGTAAATCGATGCCGAGAAGGCTCAAAATCACAGTTAGGGACAAACTGTGCAACAGTCGGACATCTCTGTGCTGGTTGTCTCTGTAGCCACAATTCATTTTTCCGTTCTCAAAACACACAACTTTGCAGGAGGAGCCTCCTGCCTTGGCAGAGCCTCCACCCGGCTGCTGGGAGCCTTCCTGGGTGGGTGAAGTGCAAATGGGCTGCGAAAAGGAGCCTCTCTCGCTCCCGCAGGTGCTCTTCCACACCCTCCCGCGAGGTGAAGGCGCTGGAGGGTACCACCAGTGTCCCGGGCCTTTCTGCCAAGGGTGAACTACTGCGGGCACCAAGCAAGACCCACGCAGGAGGCACAGGCAGCGCAGCCCAGCCGCGACCTCGCCGGGGCTCTGCCCCTCCTGCCTTGCCCAGTGACTGGCGGCGAGTGTGGCAAAGCCAAAGTTGCCGGGGTTCCAGGGAGGGAGGCTCGCCCTTGCGCACCATCCTCCACAGGCTGGCCGGGCCTCGGGGTGCTCCCCATCGGGCCGGTGCCCCTCACTCCACCGCAGCCTGGGAACCCTCTAGGTACCAACGACTCCGACTCCGCTCCCCGGTGGTCCCCCGCCCAGGTGACTCGCCCCGGTCACCTGCGCCGCCGCCTTCTGCCCCAGCGGCCGCTGACACGGCCCGCTGCTCCCGCAGCCACGGGAGCACGTCGTTCCGGAGATCGAAGTCGGCGACCAGACTGAGAGCCATCGCCCGCACGCGGCCCCGGGGCGGCTCTGGGGACCCGCGCCGCGGACATTCCCGGCCCTGGGTCACCACGTCGCCCTACTACCCCAGAGACCGCCCTCTCCTTCCTCTCCCCCGCCTCCCAAGCTGGCCGCTGCCGCCGGCTGCTTTCGGTTCTGGGGCGTCTGGGCCTGAAAAGCCCCGAGCACCGCCTCCTCCAGGCCAGCAGCCTGCGCCAGGGAGAACTGAGGCGCCACACCAGGCCAGCCCGAGCCGCGAGCGCTCGGCACGCACCCTCCGGGGAGGACAGGAGCGGAGGTTGGAGGGGTTTGTAGGTCCCGGCCAGGTGGCTAGACCGAGGGTTTCCAAACGCTGCCGCAGGTTGCTGTGCAGGCTAGGCATTTTTCTTCTTTAGCCCCAGGTGATTTCACTGTCCCGGGAACCACTTGGCAGGAGAGAGCTGGGTCACCTGAGAAGGTTCAAGGTCGCCACTGCGGCAGAGGTGGACTTACTGAATTCAGGTCCGAGTGGAGGTGTTTTATTGGTAGAGTTTAGGTAATAATAGCAGCTGGGAGCATGTGAAGAATGTGATTTTTTTTTTTTTAAGACAGGGTCTTGCTGAATTGCTGAGGTTGTCGGCAAACTTGGGATCTTTCTCAGCCTCCCGACGTGATTCTATTTTAAGAGAGACACTGGAAACTTAAATATTTAACACAAACATGGTCCTCTTTGCCTGTTAGTCCCTACACTACACTAGCTTAAGGAAGCTGGATTGTCTAGGATTCCCCTCTGCGGAGATTTGTTTTTTAAGAAGTGCTCTTATTCTTTGGGGGGTGCCTGTCATCTTGGGCACCTTCCCACCCACACTTCCCTCTCCCTACAGATAAATCCCGTGTTACCATAATCCGGCCATCCTTTAGTTTTCTGTTTGTTCCGGCATGCTACATTGGTAGCATGTTGGCCCTGTCAGAATTAATCCATCCTGAACGCCAACTTCAGATTATTCTCTCCCTAAAACTGAGCTAGCCTCCTATCTGTATGCAGAAGACCTTGAGTTACTGCCCCGGGATAAAGTGTCTCTCCACCCAGAACTTAAACTCCTAGCTGACCTAGCTCCCAGAAGTCCTCTGATTCCACCCTTCTTCCTCCTAGAAAAATCTCCAGGTCCTTCCAACCTAGCTCCACAGAGCCTTCTCACAGCCCACAGCGACCTTCCCAAAGCTAAACTCCTAGAGTGGCCTGGCTAGAACATTTCACTTGACAATTGTACAATGCCATGGAAATTGGATCTTGGGGATAGCCCCTCTGCCCCCATGAGGCACTAACAGCATTCTGGAAGATATTCAACAGTTATGGAAGAATGGGTGAATAGCATAATAAACTAAAGAATTACTTTTTCACTTATTTCTCAAAATTGGGCTCTGAAAACTACCTGCACTGAAGTTATCTGAGCCACTATCTTACAGTGCAGATTACTGGTGTCTAGTCTAGACCAGGGCAAGGTCCAGAAGTGTGCATTTTAGTCAGAGTCTCAGGTACCTTAGTCTTGCTATAGTTCAAAAACTACCTAATAATTAAAAAAAAAAAAACCTAGAGACACAGTTCAATAAGGGGTTATGGGGTGATCTCAGAACTCCACTACTATTAAACATATAGGGAAATCCTCCTGCTTGTCATTTGCATGAAAGTCTAAGATAAATCTTATACTAACATTAGCCATGAATAAAAGGATACACCTGGTGCTGTGGCACATGCCTATAATCCCAGCAACTCAAGAGGGTGAAGCAGGAGGTTCAAAAGTTTGAGGCCAACCTCAGCAACTTAGCAAAACCCTGTCTTAAAATAAAGTAAAAAGGTCTGGTGGCATGGATCAGTGATAGATGGCCTTGGTTCAATCCCCAGTACCACTAAATAAATACATACATGCATACATACATACATGCATACATACATAAATATTTTTAAATGAACACTAAAGAAATGAGAAGCCACAATTATTTCACATCAGATGAACTCGTTGCCTTTGTCAAACAGAAATGTCCTCACTTGCCAATTTAGAATTTGCTGTTTTCATTGATTTCTGCAATTAAGTTCTATTTTTGTCAAGCAAGACCAATTTGATAGTCATGCAATGATGATATAAAAATTTTCTTCAAAATTAAGTTTAAAAAATTGTAAAGAAGTTTCAAAATAGTAAACAAGATAGCAGAAAGATGTGGCCTAGATCACAAAGATGCCACAAAGTGGCGGAACTTTGGAGATTAGAAAAGAGACTGATAAATGGTTACTTATGGGCTGGAGATATAGCTTAGTTGGTAGAGTGCTTGCCTTGCAATCCCCAGCACCACCAAAAAAAATGGTTACTTACTAGCTTAAGGTTTGTGAAGGGTTAATAGAATCATGCTGATGGGATATGTGTCAGCTCTATTGTAGGTAGAACTAGAGACTGCAATGTCTTTAAAAAGCTGTCATTAAGACTGGAACTGGCTTTCAGATGAAATAAAAAGTATTTCTGCTTTTGTGAAATTTTAAGAATAAACCATGAGGAGCTTGGGGTTGTATCTCAGTGGTAGAGTGCTTACCTAGCACACATAAGGCACTGGATTCGATCCTTAGCACCACACAAACATACATAAATACATACACACAAACATACATAAATAGGTTATTTTTACAAAAAAAAAAGAATAAACCATGATCTTCCTTAAAATCAGAACAAGACAGAATTAGAGACTTAAAGATCATATTGTCAAGGAAGGCTCTGTTCAAAAGGTGTCTGTCTGGTCTGGATGGTAACCAGGCTGTACCTTCCTGCTGCTAGTGTTGAGGTTGATTAGCATCAGCAGACTGATTAAAGGAAGCTTCAGTTACTTTCCAGTTGAGATTTCTAATTACTGAAATACCACAGATTGTGGTCGAATTCTTGCACCACATTGAGAAAGCACCAAACTTGGATCTTACATTTTTCTTAAAATAGCACAAATTCTTTGTAAGTTCATCTTGAGTTTTTAGATTTGGAGGAAATGGCTGGGTGTGGTGGTGCATGCCTGTAAATATGAGCTACTTGGGAGGCTGAGACAGAAGGATGCCAAGTTTGAGGCCTCAGTAACTTAGCAGGATCCTGTCTCAAAAAATGAAAAGGTCTGGGGTTGTAGCTCAGTGGTAAAGCACCCCTGGGTTCAATCCCCAGTATCAATCAAATGAAAAGATTTTGGATATGTGGATTAGGTGAATCATTTGTATATAAAAGAGAGTTTATTTAATGAAGGTATTAAAATTAAGAGTTCCCTTCCACTTTCCTGACCACTCCTAGAAATGGGAAAGCATAGTTTGATTTTTTTAACTTTTTAAAAGCACATTTTTTTTAAAGTTTTCATTTTTTCTTCATATATATATATATATATATATATATATATTATAACCAGGGATTGAACTCAGGGATACTCGACCACTGAGTCACATCCCCAGCCCTATTTTGTATTTTATTTAGAGACAGGGTCTCACTGAGTTGCTTAGGGCCTCACTAAGTTGCTGAGGCTGGCTTTGAACTCACGATCCTCCTGACTCAGCCTCCCAAGTCACTTGGATTACAGGCATGCGCCACCATGCCCGGGCATGCGCCACCACACCACTCCCATATATTTTTATTGGTGCATTATATTTGTAGATACTGATGGGATTATAATTTGATTTTGAAGGAATTAGAGAATAGCCTATTTAACAAAATCTAACCCCAAAATCAACTGTAAAATGCCTAAGAAAAAGACTAAAGACAAAAGGTTTGAAATTTGCATTCAGTGGAACAATGAATGTCTGAAAGAAAACCCCATTTTATTAATAAACTTATTTGTTTTGAAATTGGAAGTGAATAAACTAAAAGAGCAAACCCTGCCTTTGAAGGCTAGGGCTTTGAAATTAGGACAGTCAAGAATTTTTTCTTGTAATTAATAGAAGTTATCCAAAAAACCCATTAGAATCTAAATGGTACACAATAAGCAATTTTACTTTGCACTTTCCAGGAAATATTGTTTTAAGCTTCATAACAAAGATGCAACAGCACTTACAGTGAGGTACAAATATTGAGAATGCTGCTTTCCCAGAATAATTCATTTTTAATAGAAATGTTTAATATATTTTTAAAGAAATAATTATTTCATGCGGTAGTCATATGACTTCCCAAAACCCATTTGCACCAGGGAGGCGGTAACAGTTCCTCTTGCCAGTGATTGATTTAGTAATGGGCACATGCATCAGTTAGATCCAGATTCACCACAAGTTAATGGAAACCCAAATTAACTATGAACACACAAGCTTTTATTCTCTCACCCATCTTGAGGGAGGTAGTCCAAAGTTCAGGAGAAGCTCCCTGAAGTCATCAGGAACCCAAGCTTTTCCAGAATTTTGCTCCACCAGACCTTGAATGTACCTTTGTCCTCATGTCCAAGGTGACTGCTAAGGCTTCAGCCATGGGGTTTGCATTCCAAAAGTGAAAATGGAAGAAGGGGGATAAAAGGAAAGTACTGCCTGTCTTTTAAGTATATGCTTCCCAAAACTTCTGCACTACACTCTACTTATATTTTATTGACCAGAATTCAATCATTAGCCAAATGTAGTTTCAAAGGAGGTAAGGAAATATACCTGGCCAGTAATATACTCAGATAAAAATCAGGACAGTATCACTAAATAAGGTGAGGAAAATGGATATTCTGAAGCAACTAGAGATCTCTATTATGGGATGAAACTCAATTTTGACGAATGAGCTGTGAAGAAAATTCTGCTGTGGTATTTCTGGGAGAGATTTCTCTATTTCTAAAAAAGAAGACATGGAAAAAGATGGTCCCTTTCTGTCTTTAAATATTTTGAGCTCTGGATATGATTCCTAGAATTTCAGCAGCCAGACTGAAATAGAGTCAACTGATGGAGTCAGAGCTCAGAGAATGGCAGAAAAGAGGAACCCTGACAGGTCACTTTTAGAGCCAGTCCTACTTTCAGCCTTTTTAATAATGGAGATAAATTTCCCTATTGTTTAAACAACATTGAGTCAGAATTTTATTTTACTTGCAACCAAGGGTCTCAGTTTTAAGGAGTAATATTTCAAAATTTCAGACATAAAACAAAGAGTTCTGGGATCATAAGAAGTTTTTGTGCTAAGTTTTGTTTTGTTAGCACAAAAACTTATTAAGGCACATTATTCTGTATTTTTAATTGTTTTTATTAACATAAAATGAAGTAATGTTAAGGAATAGACTTAGTGGGGAAAGCCCAAATAAGCAAAGAGAATGAGTTCCAGAGTCCTGATACTCTAAGAAGCTCTGGACCAGATCATACCTAAAACTCATTCTATCAGCAGGCTTTTCAATTACATTTATTGACATGAGTCAATTTCCTTTGTTATGTCAGCCAGTTTGAATTGGATTTCTGTTCTGGTAGAAACACTCCAGATCAGAGATACACAAACTTTAATGAGCAAACACCTCATCTGAGGATGTTGTTAAATGCAGATCTGATGCAGCAATCATTGGTAGTACTGAGGAGTCCACACTTTAACAAGCTCCCAGGTGGAGCTGATCCACTGATGAGGTTCTGCCACTTACTGTAACAACTCCCCAACCCCATATTGCTTCCTTACTCTCCTCCATGGAGAAGGCCTAGTAAGATGGATGAGTTAGCTTTGGAGATACCCCAGAGCTAGAGGTCTAGGTCCAGAGAGAAGTGTAAAATGGGAGTAAGATACTGATATCAAAAGTTTGAACCAGGTCATGGGCCACAAGTCCTGGTAGCAGACAACAGAGAATCAGTAAACTGGGAGGACATGATGAAAAAGAAAAGACTCTTAGCCTGGATTTCTGGAAAGCAGAACCTGAACAAAGATGAAAATGCTGATATTGCAGGAGAGATGCAAGCACAGGCAAGAAACGCTGGGACTCAAGGCAGTGAATCCGAGGCAAGAGCCCTGGACAATTCACCTGCACACTAAGGTTTGAGAAGCACTGGAGTGGCTACCTTCTACTTAAATAAGGAGTGTTTCTTTCTTTCTCTGTTGGTGACTGATTACTGAGTTTCAAGCCTTTGTTGACTTGTGGAGCAGAGACCTCACTCCAAAATGCAGAAGGCAAGAGAGCAGAGGAGTATATGAGTCTTCCAGAACATACACAGCACAACACAGTGGTCCCCAAAAAATGACAAGGCATCCCAAATCCAAGTGATCTGCATTACCTGCTCTCAAACTTTCTAGTGTTTTACTTGATATGATCCTAGGAATAGTATTTAAAAATCTACACAACAGGAAATGGGAATAGATGTGAACTTTCTAGAGAATTTTTTTAAAGATACAAAATGTTCAAGGTGGATAATCCCTAAATTGACAATGACAAGTTCTGTAACAATAAAATGTTTTTTGTTTTTGTTTTTTGGAATCGGGGATTGAACTCAGGGGCATTTGGCCACTGAGCCACATCCCCAGCCCTATTTTGTATTTTATTTAGAGACAGGGTCTCACTGAGTTGCTTAGGGCCTCGCTAAGTTGCTGAGGCTGGCTTTGAACTCACGATCCTCCTGCCTCAGCCTCCCAGGTACTGGGATTACAGGTGTGTGCCACCGTACCTGGCTCACAGCAGTTTTTAATTCTGTCCAAGAGATGAAAATAAAGCAGACTGGCATCCTTTATATATTCTTCATCTAACATTCTTTTTTAAATATGCTTAAAAATAGAAAATAAAGTTCTATCTCTTACTAGTTACAAGTAGAATTCCAAAAATTGTCCCAGCTTTTTTTTAGGGGGTGGGTTTTTAGTTTTTGTTTTTGTCTTTTCTGGAACTGGGGTCGAACACAGGGCTTTGCAAATGTGAGGCAGACATTTTGCAACTGAGCTACATCCCAGCATTACCTCTGGGGAATGTGGTAGCTATGTGAAATTGTTTTATTTTGTTTTGTTTTGTTTTTTAACCATAAGCATGCATTAACTTTTTAATTTTAAAACTAGCTTAATTTTTCACTTTACTAGTACATAAGTATTAGTACACTTTACTAGTACTTAATTATACAGAATAAGAGATTTCATTGAGGCAGATTCATACATGCTTATATTTTGAGCATATTACCTCTCCACTACATTCCCTTACTCTCTCCTTCCCCTTCCCCCTGATCCTCCTTCCTCTTTCCAAGTAGTCTCCCTTTACTTTCATGTCATCTTTTTCTCGTCTTAGATTCCACATATGAGAGGGGAAACATGCTATATTTTTCTGACTTATTTCACTTAATGTTATGATCTCTAGTTCCATCCATTTTCCTTCAAATTATATGATTTCTTCTTTATGGCTGAATGATGCTCCATTGTATATACATATCACATTTTCTTTATCCATTCATTCTTTGATGGATAGCTAGGCTGATTCTGTAATTTGGCTATTGTGATTGTGCCATACTAAACATGGGTATGCAGGTGTGTCTACAGCATGCTGACTAACTCCTTTGGGTACATACCAAGGAGTGGTGTAGCTAGATCATAAAATAGTTCTGTTTTCATAAAAATAGATTAATTTTTTTAAACGAAAGACTTCATTCTGAGTTTGGCTATAAAATTTTGTTCAAACTGCTAGAAACCATTACCCTGAAAATTTATGCTAATTTCTGTCCTGTGTAGTTGCAGAGATGGCTGAATGCCAAGGGATGTCAAATTTTGTCTTTACATGTTTTCTAAGAAAGCTGACACTGAGTCTGTCAGTGATTGATAGAGTAATTGTTTAAGTTGGCTTGCTTCTCACTCACAATATTAGCATGTGAAAGCATTTATTCAAAAGAAGACGACATCGTTTTTTTTATGGTTTGTATTGGTGCACTACAGTTATACATAATAGATTCTTAAATTGATCAGTATCGTTCCCCAATATCTCCTCTTTCCCTCCCTTCTTCCCCTGCTGTCATCCCCTTCTTCTACTCTACTGGTATTGCTTCTACTTTTTTTTTTTAACTTGCACGTTATAATTATACATTAAAGTGAATTCACTGTGTATATATGTGGATATAGCATGATTTGGTTGATTTCATTCCCCAGTATCCTCCCTTGATCCCCCTCCTCCCTCTCTCGATCCCTTGCCTCTATTGTCTCCATTCTAGTTTCATTAGATTCCTTTTTTATTTCTTTTTTCTATCTTCCCTGAATGAAAGAAAACATCCCACCTTTGACTTTCTGAGATTGACTTATTTCACTTAGCATGGCAATCTCTAGTTCCACCCACTTACCAGCTTACCAGTGTGTGTGTGTGTGTGTGTGTGTGTGTGTACATACCACATTTTCTTTGTCTATTCATCTGCTGACAGACTGGTTCCATAATTTGACCATTGTGAATTGGGCTGCTATGAACATTGGCATGCATGCATCACTGTAGTTTGCTGATTTTAGTTCTTTTGAATAAACACTAAGGAGTGAAATCGCTGGGTCATATGATGGTTCCATTTCAAGTCTTTTGAGGAACCTCCATAATGATTTCCAAAGTGGTTGTACTAATTTTCAGTCCTACCAACAATGTATAAATGTTCCTTTTCCCCTACATCCTTGCCAGCAATTTAGTTATATGTATTCTTTTTTATTGTTGCATTATAATTATACATAATAATGGGATTCATTATGACATAGACTTTTAAAGGAAATGTCCTAAAGAATTATAGCCTGATGATTTGGAGGGAGAAAAAGTGTAGCCCTAAGGGGCTAGACAACAATTGGAATATTATAAAGGAATTATACCTGATTTAATCATTAGAATAGGAAAGAACTGGGAAGAAAATATTCAGTAAGAGTATTCAACATTTTTGACAGCAAGAATGCTTTGCCAAGTTCTTAAAATTTAGTTAAGGAACAATATTATTAACTGTGGAATTACT
Source organism: Glaucomys volans (assembly GCA_020662805.1). NCBI lineage: Eukaryota > Metazoa > Chordata > Mammalia > Rodentia > Sciuridae > Glaucomys > Glaucomys volans. Next base: position 73,783 of record JAJEJO010000399.1, read on the forward strand.
AAATCTCGAATAGGAAGAACAATGGAATGTATGAAATACAAAGAGACTATCCAAGAAATATGCAATTATGTGAAAATTGTGTTGCCATCCATGATATTTCATAAGATAAATGACTTCAAGACTTATTATTTGTAACAACCTAGAAAAAAAGGATTTATAGCTTGGCATAGGGGTGCATGCTTGTTATACCTGCTATTCTGGAGACAAAGGCAGGAGGATTACAAGTTCAAGCCAGTCTGCACAACTTAGAGAGACACTGTCTCAAAATAAAATGAAAAGGGCTGAAGATGTAGCTCAGTGGTAAAGCACTTGCCTAGCATGAACCAAGTACAAGGCCTTGGGTTCAATATTCAGTGCTGGGAAAAAAAAAATATTTATGTTCGATGTCAATCAGAGAACAGTCCATTTCAAGTGGCTTCTTAAATTCCTCTTTTTTTAAAAAAAATGTATCAGATTCAAACAGAAAATCTGCTTACTTGTGACTTACACATAAATGTTTTTCTTCCCCCTTCCTCTTTCTCCTTTTTTTTCACCTCTTTATTCCCTCCCATCCTCCTTATTCATTCCCCCTTCTCTTTCTGAATAAGAAAACTGTCAGGTGAGACAAAAAAGATAGGCACAGGTAGGGTTGAGAACAGGGTGTTGACCAAAATTTTGATGTCAGCACTCAAACAAGGTAAAGAGGAAATCCAAGGGAAGGGTAGTGATCACTCAGCATATCAGAGTTCAAAGAGGATGCAGAAGGTACGTGGTCAGGGGCAAGTAGGGAAAGGGTTCAGCCTGGGGTACCAAATTTCAAGTGATTATAAGAAAGCCTCTCTGAAGGAATGGGAGTGGCAGCTAAATAAAGAGATTGACTACTTACATGGGCATTGACCAGTTGAGTAAATATATTAAGAATAACGCATGCTTTATTTCTAGCAAGGAAGTCACAAAATAGAAGGAAGAAAAGAAAAAACTCAAATAAACCCTGTAGTGTCAGATTGGAGCTGAAAGTACTGGTGTAAACATAATTTTCCAAAGAAAAATTATAATAGGTAACTGGGCACAGTCGTACAGGTCTTTAATCCCATCTACTTGGGAGGCTAAGTCAAGAGGATTGCAAGTTCAAGGTTAGCCTTAACTTACTAAGATCTTGTCTCAAAAAAAAAAAAAAATTAAAAGGGCTGGAGATGTAGCTCAGTGGCAGAGCAGTGTGTTGGCTTTCTGTGGGCCCAAGATGAGGCAGAACATCATGGCAGAAGAGCTTGGTGGAGGAAAGCTGCTCACCTCATGGCAGCCAGGAATCAGAGACAGCAAGCGAGATTGAGGCTTCAGGGACAAAAATAAACCCAAAGACACACTCCCAGTGACCTACTTCCTTCAGCCACACCCCACCTGCCTACAGTTATCACCCACTTAGTTCATTCAGATTAGGATGGACTGATTAGGTTATGGCCTTAACATTCTAATTATTTCATCTCCTGCATCAACACAGGACTTTCAGGGGGGATACCACATACCCAAACCATAATAAGCACTCTTCTTTCAATCCCTAGTCTCCCTCAAAAAGAAATAGATGATGATGAATAAATAGAAATGTAGATATAATACAAATGTGTATAAATGTGTATGTGTATAGATATGTAGATATATACATGTATTTCCTAGTTCTATCCACTGAAACCTGGGAGCAACAATACCCCATATTAATTAACACACAAGGAAAGAATAAGATAAACTTGGAACATCTTGTAGTAGCAGAATGCAACAAAATAAATAATAGTAAAATATATATGTGTATATAAATATAAAGCAGAAAACATGAGTTCATAGAGATATAGATACATTGAAAGCTTGATAAGGAAAGATACATATAGATTGAAGGTTTGATGAGGAACAGAGTATCAGTTTCCGAGTACCACTCTGCAAAAATGCTTATTAAGCCTAGTTCTCACCACCTTAATCAGCATTAGGAACAAATGGAAATCGTGGAATACAGTCACTTCCAGAAATAAATAACCTTAATCTAATTATGAGGAAACATCAGACCCAACTGAAGGACATGCTACAAAATAATTGAATTGTAATCTCTGAAAGTGTCAAAGTTAGGGAAAGACTGAGGGACAGTTCCAAACAGAAGGATAAAGAGGAATGATCATAAATACTCCACAAGATTCTGCTCTGAATCTTTTTCCTATAAAATTTATTATTGATTCAACTGAATAAACTTGAGTGGGCCTAAAGATTAAGTGGCATATATCAAGATTAATTTTCTATTTTGACGTTTTTACTGTGGCTCTATAGAAGAATGTCCCCCTTTGAAGAAAATACATAGTTTTTTAGGGTAATTGAACATCAAATCAGCAATTACTCTCAAATAGTTCAGGAAAAACATATTTGTACTACACCCCCAACTTTTCTATAAGTTTGTGATAATTTCAAAAATGAAAAAAATTTAAAACATGTTATTGTGATGGGAATTTGGAAATATAGCAAAGGAAAGATAGACTGAGTCTCAAGAGACGTGCCCATTAGAAATCCAAAACAAGCATTCTGGAGCAAACCAACCCATTTTCTAAACCTGCACCCTTGACCATGCCCTTGATCCATATCCTTGCCTGCAAAAATTAACATGAGGGCAATGAACAAGCACAGGGAGAACTGGCACAAAATTGCTTAACTCTGACCTGACTCCACCTCTATTCCAGCCCCTAGCAACCATCCCTCTATAAATATTAACACCCCACACCAAGGAGTTGCTGTTTTCTCCCTCTGGAGATGACCCATGTTCTCCCTTGAATGTGTATCTGCTTTCCTAAATAAACCTCTCTGTCTCTGATTGGCACATGCTGAAATTCTTTTCCATCACGTAAGCCAAGAACCCCACTCGTCCTCAGACAAGGTCCCCCTTTCTGGAAACTCCTCAGACCTCAGCGTCATTATCAGAACAATTGGTATTTCAGAACCCTCATAAAGTTTTGTTTTTCTTTTTGCACATAAGGAACTAATGTCCCCAATTGCCCTATGTTTGCTCTTGCAAACTTTAAATAGTAACATAGGTGAGTTTGATTTAAAACACAATTTTCAGTAGATGCAAGGACTTTAAATTAGATTGCATTTTTCCACTCTACCGCAAACCCCTAAAGAAAGTTGCTGTACCTATTAACCTTGTGCTGTATGAAGTTAATTCTCCAAAACTGGCTGAAAATAAGCCAGAGTCAAATAACAGGAGAAGAATGATGGAAATTTTTACCTCTTAAATGACTATCTTTTCTCCTGCCTAGGAAACTTCCATTAACTAGCCTCAGGGAAAAATTACTACAACTAAACTTGTTTTTCTTTTTTTTTTTTCAAAACAATCATATGACTTTATTTCCTGGGGAAACTGATGACAAGGAATATGTATCTATTACAGAAAGAGTTTCATTTAAAATGCACACATTGACTTCATAAAATTCTTTGTGATTTCCATGAACAGCATTTAGCCATTTAAAAGGAAATGTGTAGCAGATATTTGTGTGTGTGGCAGATTTTTAATGTCCAACTGCCATGTGTTCCATACACAGATTTTTTTTTTCAAATTTCTAAACACCACAGAGAATATCTGAGGCAATTCGTTAAAATCTTGGCAGCCAGGCCTCAGCTCCAGCTTTCCCTGAAAGCAGCCTTCACTGAAGCTGAACCCTCTCCCAGCAGTTCCCTCCACAGAAGACCTATTGTCACCACATCTCTCTGGAGGGGCAATTCCTGGAGGAAACAAGTCAGCAAAGGAGGGTCTCCAATACATAAAAACTAAATAAAATCATCATCCCCAAAGTAAAGAGTTGGTGTGCTCTTCTGAATGTTCCTAGGAAAATAAATCTGATTACAATTAAATATTATTTTTTAAGATGTAATGCTACAGTTCGGGGGGAACTAGTGTCCCTGTGGGCAAGTGTCAGTTGTGGGGGGTGGGAGGGAATGACAGGCTGTCCCTTTAATGGTTAAGTCACAAGAGCCTCTTTTCTTTGAAAAGATTTTTACATTGAAAATATTTTGTGGATGATCTTAAAGATGTGTCTCCTTGGAAAGAACATTACATTTTCTACATTTTTCACCTGATTGTGACTCTGATTTTTTTCTCCCAGCTTCTGCCTTCCCTCTCCACTTGGCTTTGCTAATTAGGCTGGGAAATGTTTCCTGATTCCAGTGCTCCACGGTAGCCTCTTCCCTCCCTCCAATTCTCTCAGTGGCTATCTCTTTGGTGTCTTTGTTCTCTGCACAGAATAGTCCCTCCAAGTGTTGATCAAAGTTCTATGAATACACACTGACTCATTAGCTACTTAAAGATCTTCTTCATTAAGTAGCTTCTGTTTAAATTTCATTATGGCTTATTTTTTATTTATCTTCCCGCAAATCATGCTACATACCAAAGAAACATGATTTGACCTGAGATATTTAAGAAAAGCCTATCAAAGAAAATTCTTTTGAATATGATTTCATTGTGCCAAAAAAATGAACCATTGAAACTTTCTCTCTGTGCATTTTAATAACACAGACCACTTTAGAGAAAGAAAACCTAACCCAGCTTGTTCAAAAGAGGATCCAAGCAGTCACCAAAATGGTCCTGTATTCTTTTAAAATGCCTGTTATTACTGAAATTTTAATTCATGAAACTTGAAATTTACAAGTAATCATTTAAATTTTTTAGAGGGATTCATAAATGTTCCTCCTTTTGTATAATTTTTTGAAATATCTTTAAAGACTCTTCATTCTCAAGAATCGATATGTTTCCCATACTTTGAGGCTATCTCCTCTGCTGCAGAGTTTTTCTGTAAAAAGATGAGCAGATTCTCTACCGTTTCAGTCAACACTGGGTCTGCCAAAAGAGACTGCAGAGACAAGCCAGAGTGAGCAAAGAAGAGCTGCCCCTCTCCCCTGCATAGAATCAGAGCACCATCAGCATGCTTAGGATTAATGGCAACCTGAAGCCTGTAATGTGTCACCTTTCCCTTCAGGGCCTCTGGTTTTCCAATGTCCATCTAATCTGTGTCCACCCCTGGGAGCAGCTAGTACAGTTCCCCATCCGGGTTGTTCTCTGATTGTATCAAAATCTTGTCACTTAAGAAAAAGCCTGATATCAACACTAGGTTGGCCAGATGCTCAGCTGCGTCCCAGGAGGGTAAAGAATTTCAGGTATTAAAAGAAAGGCCAGCAATAGTGTGATGTACTCAGTACTTGACTGAGATGAGAGCTAAGGCTCATTTTGGTCAAGGTCCTGGCATCAGCGGACTCTGAGGTGGTGGGCAAGTCATTTAACCTTTCCAGACTTGGTTTCCTTATTTAAAAAATACAGGAGGTTGGATTATGATCCCCGAAGTCCCTTTTACTTAGAAACAGTTCTGTGATTCTTAACCATAATTGCAATAAAATAATACCCCCCCAAAAAAATCAATTTCCCAGCCCTTATCACCAAGTTCATATGTGGAGACAGGTTTAGGATAAAATTTCAACCCTAGTAACCAAGGAAACACTAAGATTTTACCAGTGAAAAGAACAGAATAAGATAAATTCCACAAAATTAACCAGAAAAATAGAATTGAAGATTAAAGAATTTTAAGGAGAATTTTTAAAAACTCTCTTCTATTTCTCAAAAACAAAATTATAGGCTTTCCCACAGACCACTGGATAAATACTTAGTAATTCTTTGGGGTGGTTCAACCCTTCTATTCAATCTAAGATTCAAGCAGTGTTGCTAAGTTTTACATTAAATATCTCAGTCAAAGTATTTTTCAGAGCTAGAAAAGTCAATGTACAAGGAGTATTGCAACCCAGGTACACCAAGCCTTCTGTCCTGTTGTTCATTCACAAATCTCTTTCATGTATGCAGCTGAATAATAATCTCAAAAACAAATTAATTCTGGAATAAAGCAAGGCCAGATGTCTCAGGTGGCTAAGTCCACTCAGCTTCCTTTCTCTTCTACATATATTTACATATTAAGATTAAGCCATAAGTGAAAATTAAAGCCTGCTCTCCCTGATTCTCTTTGATATTGCAGAGATACTCAAAGCTTCCTAAGGGAAGGTTTCCTGGGGGGAATATTGATTCCAAGTGTGATTAGTAACCAAATCTGACTGCTACAACCGTGTGAGGAGGACCAACCTGCTCTACGAGTCACAAGGTCATAAAGCTCAGGAAGCTAGCTGCACTGCCAGGCTTCTCCACTGAGGGCTGGAGAAATGGGGTTCCTTTTGAGAGGCAGGTCACCAACAACTAAAATTGGAACATACATCACAGTCACATCCTGTTGAAGTGAAAGACAAATTCTATTTCCAGGAATTGCTGTTTGTTTGAGGATAGGGAGACAGGAGTGGGGTGGGATACCAGACTGCTATGAGTAGCTAAGGTGCAACTCAACCCTTGGAATCAGAATTACACAGATTGAAGAGCAAGTTAGACTGCCTGGGTGCACCCTCTTTTCAGGCCATCTCTAGTGCATTCTTGACCTTCAGTTTTTTCCCTCTCACAGTGTTTACATGCTGTACTAAGGGAGATCAAGAGGAAAACAGGAAAGAGTAGTGGGAGAGGAATTAGGTGTGAGCAACAGCAATGATAGGGATCAAATTCTTTTTGGACCCTCTTGTCCCTTTCTCTCCATCTCCCCTCCCCAAGCTCTGTAACTGGGTGTTACAAAAGCACAGAGAGAAGCTTTGTTTTCACGCCACGTAGTATTCATCACAAATTGGACTATCTCCCACTTGGGTATTTTATCTGGAATGAGATCTGAATCCCAGAGGAGAATCACTCCTCTCCCAAAATACAAGTCCTGAGCTGAACCAGAAAGAGGGTCACCCTTTAATGAGTCATAGGGATAAACTCAGTGTTCTTTGTGATCAATCACTACCCCGCTACTACACATAGGATGCCCAACCCTGTCCCTCACTTTCAATTACCCTGTGAAATTCCAATTCTACAAAGTGCCTTTAGCAGGTATGGAGAACTTGTTAAACACCCAACACCAGGCTCCAGCCCCAGAGTTTCCAATTTGCCTTTCTAATAAGCTCCCAAATGGAGCTGATGTTGCTGGTTTGGGGAACCTCCCTGGAGAACCACTACTCCAGCACACGGTAGTCACTTAACAAATGCTTGTTGTTCATTTTCTTTTTCTTTTATTTTTTCCCCCTTTGGTACCAGGGATTAAACCCAGGGGCACTTAACCACTGAGCCACATCCCCAGTCCTTTTTATACTTTATTTAGAGAGAGGATCTCGCTAAGTTGCTTAGGGTCTTGCTAAGTTGCTGAGGCTTTGAACTTGTGATCCTCCTGTCTCAGCCTCCAAGCGGTTGGAATTACAGGCCTTGCCTGGCTTGTTCATTTTCATAATAAGAGGTCAGAAATGCATACAGTGGAACAGAAGAAACAGGAATCATTCTGTATTTCTGAGTTTGTATATACTTGTTGTACTTCTCATTTTGGTTCCCAACCATATTCTATTTAAGCAATTTTCAGGAGTTACTTCTTTCTTCCTTGAAAGACAATGAAAATTTAATAATAGCTAATAATAGGTATTTGAATGAAAATAGGTGTGTATCCTAGATATATCTGATAATTGATGATTGATATTATAGGGATGTGAAAATTGACTCTAGATTTTCTCTCCAGTCATTAAGAAAACCAATCAGTTAAAAAGGTCCAAGCGATCTTTGCCAAGATTTACACAGAAACTTTTTCTTTAGTGAAGTAAGTTCGCCTTGGCTTAGCTCAGATGCTGGGTAAGCAGAGCAGTGTCAGACACAGACACCAGGAGTTCGATAAGAGCAAGAAATTAGAGAGCTGCTTGTACCTCGTTTATTGCAGGAATGTTTTGTCCCTATGTAGCCAATTAAGATTTATTACCCTGTTGCCCTTATGTTAATTAGAGTTTGTAACTGTGTCCAATCATGTAATATATAGATATGCTAAGTAGGGAGTGTATCTTGTCCAATCATGTTTTCACTAACATCTAACCATGCCTTTGCTTAGGGCCCAATCCAGACCCCTCAAGGTTTCCCTGGCAACAGTTATGCTAATTATGGGGAGATGGTCTTGCTCCACTGATCAGCTGGAGCTGAAAGCTCCTTCATGCAGGTGTGCCTGCCAGGCCTGTGTGAGTGTAGGTTTCCCTTACACACTTGAGACATTGACAGCTGCCAGCCAAGAGCCAGGAGCCTCTCCCACACTTTAGCAGAAGCAAACATTTCTGCCTAGAGAAATCTTTTCTGACACAAGTGATCCCTTTTGATCATGAGCCAGAAAAATATTAGTCTGCATAGTAGAATTTAGGATTGCTGCTTACTTCATATTTCTTCTTCAGCTTACCTCCTTTAGCATCATGCCTGAACACAGATGAGTTAAAAGAAAAAGGATTATTTAAAACCTATATTTGTGGCTCATTTTTCATCCTCCATATTCCCACCTCTTAGACATACACACTTTGGGAACAAATCACAGAGCATGAAGAGTCAACTTTTATTTAATGAAACTGAATATAGTAATGCATATTCATCAACATATTGACAACTGGAATTGTCCAAGATTTGCAAGGACCATTGCAATGAAAATATGTTTTCTTTTAATTATACTTCTCCATGCTCAAACAGCTTTACATTCTTTCTAAATGAATTCCTATAACATTCCTCTGAGGTAAACAAGGAACAGGTATAATTATCTCCTCTTCACAGATGGATAGGCCGACACAAAGGAATGGACTGAATCAACCAACAAGGAAATCATGCAAAGGGTCCAAATAATTCTAATATGATCTGCCTCTCCCGTCAGTGCTGTTTTCCTTTGATTTATGAAAACTGGTATTGTGGGAACCTCTAAAGGCATTGGAGTTCTTTTGTTTTGTTTTTTGTATTTTCTTTCTTTAGTGATGAGAAACAAAACTCCTCTAAAGAGAGGAAATGATGAGACTGGTAAACATGGGCAGCAGAAGTGCAAGTCTATGGAAACCAAATTAACTTTTTCTGGATGACATAATTAAGGCCCTTCAGTGCTGAATTCTATCAGCAACAGATCAGCCAGCGCCATATTGTTTGACATAAAAATCAGGCAGAGAAGGCATAATACTAAACTAATAGGCATTATTCCACAGTTGGAAACCTCTAGAAGTACTCAACATTTGGGAAGTACCAAGCAACTGGGAATTTTTCCAAATGACAATACTTCTCAGTGCAACAGGATTAGCAACTGTGCTGTCTCTGGCCTGAAGCCAAATCACTGACACTAAACAGCAGAGACAGAGACCCCAAGGAGCAGATAAAAACAGCCCCGAAACCTGCGCTACTAATCCTTTTTCCTATTGTGCCACGTTTTGTTAGGAAGAGATTCATACAACAAAAACTGGGTCCTTTGGGAATTATGAATTTTAATAATCTCACCTTTGAAGTCAGGAACATTTTGACAGAATCCTAAACTGGAGGCCTAGAAACCTCCAGTCTGCTGACTTTCACAAAGCCCCTCCACCACACCCCCAGAATCTGAGGTTGTCCGGCAGCCGAAGCCCAGGCCTGGCCCCTCTCCTTATTCCTTCCCTTGGTATACAGCACCCTCCAAAAAGCTGCCCTTCCCAGATGCTGCCACCTTTCTAATGTTATAAGGTTGAGAAGGAAACATACTGCACACACCCCTACTTACGAAGGCTACATCATATAGATGAGTATTTAGAAGAAGAGTCACTGTTCTGATCAAATAAAACCTACAACTTAGAGATGTGTGAAGTTATGCTTGTTTTTGTCACATGGTAATAGATACAACAGTAAGGGCTAGGGTCATAGCTCAGTGGTAGAGCACTTGCCTAGCTTGTGTGAGGCACTGGGTTCGATGGTCAGCACCACATATAAATAAATGTCCATTGACAACTAAAAAAAAATTTTAATAAAAGATAACAGTAAGGAGGTCCTTGAAATGATTATAATTAGTACTAATTTACAAAGCCTTGGGCTCTTTTAAGACTTTTTGTTGTTGTTACTTTAGTTCAAAATCTTTTGACACCGTCAATATTATTGGTCTATCAGTCAATATTATCTTTTTCATAATCCCATGAATTTTTTGACTATTAACATTTAGCCAGATATATATTAAACAGGTTCTCCATTTATGAATTCAACCAACCACAGATTAAATTTTTTTTTAATTTTATTAATCCTAAACATGTAGGCTTTTTCTTGCCATTATTTCCTAAACAATACAGTGAAACAACTATATATATTAGTGTTTACATTTAATTATGTATTATAAATAATCCAGAGATGATTTAAAGTATATGGTTTATAAGTTGATGTACAACAAATGTCTTACTTAAAATATGTTTACCTCAACAGGGTACAGGGGAACACACCTGTAATCCCAGCTTCTCCGAAGCTGAGGCAAGAGGATGGCAAGTTCAGCCTAAACAACTTAGCAAGATGCTTTGCAAGAATCAACTTGGCAACTTAGGTCAGTGGCAGAGTATTTGGCTAGTATGTGTGAGACCCTGAATTCAACCCCAGGACCACAAAAAGAAAAATACACACACACACACACACACACACACACACACACACTTACTTCAAATAAGGTGGAATGAAAATTAATGGCTTAAAGAAAACAAATATTATATTGTGTTTCAAGGTCAGGTATGGTGGTGTGTACCTGTAATCCCAGTTACTCTGGAGGCTGAGGCAGGAGAATCTTAGTTTAAAGCAGACTGAGCAATAGTGAGCCTCTGTCTCAATGAATAAATAAATAAATTACATTTGGCATATTCCATAAATTCCTTTTGTTGTTGTCATTGGTGGTGGTGGTTTTTTTTCTTTTTTCCAAAATATGAAGACTATCCAAAATGAGAACTATCCTGGACATATGGCCCCTTTCTGGCTAGAAGTTCTGGAACAGCAGAGCTCCTTGTACAAAACTCTGCAGGTGAAGCAGTGCTAGGAGATGACACAGTGAATCCTGAGAGGGGCGGGATTGCAGGGAGTGGGGATGACTGGAGAAGAGCAGGCCAGATAGTGGCGTGAAGGAGAATGAAAACAGATTGGATCCCAAGCATCTGAAAGGCAATAGGATAAAAAATATTTAAATCAGGGGCTGGGGATTTTGCTCAGTGGTAGAGTTTGTGCTTCAAATGCACGAGGCCCTGGATTGGAGCCTCAGCACCACCAACACAAACAAACAACAAACAAACAAATTGTTGAATTAAGGAAGAAGCCTCAGAGCCAGGATTGTGTTGGTTAGCAGTGTGCAAACATCACTGACGGGGGTCTTCAGGATATTCCACCAAATACCCCATTAGCAGTCGTAGATGTGACCACTGCTTTTTATCCAGTACCCCCTTTCAATGCTGGATAAGATCAAAGACGACCAACTTTGTGTCTTCAGTTTAGGTTCTTCCCATAAAGCAACCAGAACAGATTTACTTTCAGAGCCACCTAAATCAGAATGAGCTTTCAACAGCCAGACAGATGGAACATACCTGAGGAAATATACATTCCCTAGGAGGGAAGGAAGAAAATACAATTTATTATGCCCTTGTTTTATGTCAGGTACTGTGGGAGGGACTCAAATGTGTGGGTCTGATAAAAGGCAAATTTCTTCTTAAGGTCTGTTATGGTTTGGATGTGACGTGTCCCTTAAAAGCCCCTGTTGATGCAGGAATACTTGGAGGTGGAAAATTGGACTGTGAGAGCTGTAATCGAATCAATCTGTCCTAGTTTGAGTGGACTAACTGGGTGGTAACTGTGGGCAGGTGCAGTCTGGCTGGAGGAAGTGGGTCATGGTGGGCATGGAAGGGTACATCCTCCCTACCTCCCCACCCCACTGCTTCCTTGTCATGTCCTGAGCAGCTTTCCTCTGCCATGCCCTTCTGTCATCATGTTCTGCCTCACCTCAGGCCCAGAGCTACAGAGTCAGCTGACCATGGACTGAACCTCTGAAACCATGAGCCAGAATAAAAGTTTCCTCTAAATTGTTGTTGGCAGGTCTTTTGGTCACTGTGATGAAAAGTTGACTAAAACAGGATATCAGATACCAAGCACTAGAACAAAAAAGGGATGTTCTGTGCCCTCACGAAACTGAAAATCTAGGGAAGTCTTCTAAAATAAACACAAATGTGAATTGTGTAGAGGGTTTAAAATTTATAATCATAACCCATGTGTACTGGAATATGTCTTTACCTTTTCTGATGGAATTCAACTCAATTCTTGATTCCCCTTTCTGCTGACGAGAAGAAAATTTACTCAGTCTTGCTATTTGAGATAACTCAGTCTCTTTCAGTGAATATTCTCTCAAATTCAAATTTTTCTCCTCCTTTTTGTTTCCCTTTTTCATGATGACCCTATTTCCCCAGGAAGCCTTAACCACTCCCCCCCACCCCCCTGCCAGCATCAGGAAACAAGGGACATCTGTAGTGTGATTTTTCCACATGACCCTTGGTGAATTATAAACAAACATTAGCTGAGGTGTGTTTACTCTGAGTGGTACTGAACACCAGTTGCTGGTTTCTATGGTCCCTGCCTTGCTTCCAGCCTTAAGATACACATACTCAATCTCTCTTGTTTCTATGGACATCTTGGCATTTTGCCGCAACCCTCAAACCCCTCGGGGGTTCAGAATGCCTCAGCAATTTCCCCCAAATGATCCTGGAAGGTGCAGGGTCCTATAATCCCCCTTTGCCAGGACTACCTCCTAGCAAATGTACCCTACTCATGCCTCCTCTGGATCTCTTCTTCCTGTCTGTTTGGAAGTGTTTGTACTACAAGCTTATGAAATGCTTGCTTGGTGAGAACTGAGTAAAGAATGGCAAACATATGCCCAGCGACTCAGGAGGCTGAGGCAGGAGGATCGTGAGTTCAAAGCCAGCCTCAGCAACTTAGCGAGGCCCTAAGCAACTCAGTGAGGCCCTGTCTCTAAATAAAATACAAAATAGGGCTGGGGATGTGGCTCAGTGACTGAGTGCCCCTGAGTTTAATCCCTGGTTCAAAAAAAAAAGAATGGCAAACATATGGAATGACCGTGGCCCAGGAATAGTTCTCCCCAGGGAGAAGAGAGCAGGAAGAATTGCATCTGATTTGGTGTTGTCACATGAGGAAAGTTTCTCTTCTGGAAGTGATTATCACAAATTGTCAAATTTATGTTTTCCTATTCCCAGCTGGAAACTATGGCTTCGTTATATAAAATTCAGTCACATACAAAATTACATTTGTGCATTCCTGACTTCTCTGATACCAAAATGTCAAAGTCCACTACAATTACAAATTTGACAACTGCTTCGAAGGAAAAGTAAAGGATGTTCTGCAAAGATGTAACAAGAGGTCGAACTTAGAGGAGAAAGCAGGGAAGGACTGGGGCACTACAGACTCCCTTGGCCTACTCAGGCTGACAATCACAACTTGTGTAGTCACAGAGCACTCATATAGAGCTGGCACTCACCAGCACCACTGGTGAACCCTGACTTCCAGCTGTTATTATCAGCATCCAAAATAGTACCCACAAAATTAGGTGAAACCTGATAATAATATACATGGATGTTTTCTTTGCAGTACTGTGGATTAAACCAGTAGCACTCTACTACTGAGATACGTCTTATCCCTTATTATTTTTTATTTTGAGACAAAGTCTCCTAAATTGCGGAGACTGGTCTTGAGCTTCTGATACTCCTGCCCCAGTCTCCCAAGCCACTGGTATTATACGTGTCTGCCACTGCATCCATATGCAGGTTTGCTTTAACATATATATGGGCATGTAAGCAGCAGAGTACAAACTGAAGGGAAAGCTAAAACTCAAAACTATTTTCTTCAACAAATAAATTGCACAGAGAAAGAGAAAAAATTAATATACAGAATAAGAAGAAAAAATCATAATGTATGGGATTAGAGACCGATTTAAAAAAAAAAAAAAAAAAAAAAAACACTGAGCCAGGTCACACCTGTAATCCCAGCAACTCAGTAGGCTGAGGCAGGAGGATCCCAAGTTCAAGACCAGCCTCAGCAACTTAGCAAGACCCTGTCTTAAAAAATAAAAAGATCTGGGGATGCAGTTCAGTGATAAAGAACCCCGAGTTCAATCCCCAGTACCAAAAAAAAAAAAGAAAAGAAAAAGAAAAAAAATGTTGACGTCTTTAAAACAAGGGAAACTTGAACACTGTTTGATGATATTAAGGAATTCGTGCTACAATTTTAGATATGGTAGTGATCTTGTGGTCGCTTTCTTAAAAAGAGCTTTTGTCTTCCAGAGAAATATGCATCAAATATGTAAAGATGAAATGATATGATGTCTGTTATTTGCTTCAAAATAATACAAAAAGGGAGTGGACAAGTGGAGGGATGGGATGGAATTGATGGATATAGGAATTCGTTGTGCCAATCTGTCTACTTCTTGTAAAGTTAAAGTTATCCACTATTCAAAGTAAAAAACCAAAAGGCCAAAAATAAAATAAAATCTTCCTTGTAATTCTAATCTTCATATATGATTCTGTGGGACTAGACAAGTACTACCTACTAAGCACAGTAGTGGAAAAGTTGTCATCTTCCTTTACGCCTATGAATTAATGTATATTTACATGTACATTTAGTCTTACATTTACTGTCTGTCATCAGTCAAGTGTCATAAACAGGGAAGGGCTCCTGGGTTCCATTTTGCTGCTTCTGACATTTTTGTGGTTTTAACATGCAGTTCATGTTTCTCACTCTCAACTGCAAATGGTGATTTTGTCTGCTCCTAGGGTAGTGGTATGGGAGTCATTGGAGAAACATTTAAAATAATTTAGCATTATGCAGGATAATGTAAAAAGTTTGGGGACTGAGCTGATTTTGAGTTAAAAGCTGTTATTAGTCCTATGTTTACCATTGGTTTGTCTTATAAAGTTGGACGAATTGGACAATTCATTTAACCTGGTTAGTCCTCAGTTTATTTACCTGTAAATGAAGTGCCAAGGCTGCTCTTCAAGGTTCTCTAAGCTCCAACACTCCATAATTACATTAAAGTTTATTATAGAACATTTTAAAAGCTTATGGTATAAAATACATGGCTTCTTTTCTCATAAAAGTAAACATGGTATAGATAGCCTAAACAGTGTAACTTAAATATCTTCTGTTTTTGTTTGTTTTGGTAAAAAAAAAAAATGGTTCTTAATCAGTCTTAAAAAATAAGGAAAACAGAATATTTAAACAATATTTAGTAAAAAGTGACAAAAGTTATTATAGGATAATCAGACTTATGATGGGGATCAGACTGAAGGTATATGAAAACATAGTAATTAATTGTTCCTATTAATCTCTAAAAAAAATCAAAGAAACATTAGGCTCAAATAACACTATAACATAATAGTTGAAAACTAAAAGAGATTGTGGGGGCTGGGGTTGTGGCTCAGTGGTAGAATGCTTGCCTAGCATGTGTGAGGCACTGGGTTCAATTCTCAGTGCTGCATAAAAAATAAATAAATAAAATAAAGATCCATTGACAACCATAACTAAAAATTTTAAAAAAGAAATGGTGATGATAGCAACATAACTATATGTAATGATGGTAGTTTATATTTATTTCACTCTTCCTAAAATATAGTAACACCATTCTATGGCGCTACTCCGTTCTATGGAGTTAAATACATGGAAATTATGTACATGGAAATGTATTTAATTGTTTGATTTTCATAACAGTCCTATAAGACTATTATTATCTTCCTCATCTCTGACCTTTACTTAAGGTCATAGAGCCAGTTTACCTCTAGAGTATTTTGTGAGGACTAGATAATATTTGTGAAACAGTGTGTTTGAAAATGCTTTGTAAAGTGTTAGATGTCAAACAGATGATGATTATTATGATGATTAGGGGAAAGATTGTCTTTAATGTGTTTAATTATATTAAATGAAAAAGAATAATAAAATATTTCAAAACTTTGGAAGATTGAATCGTAAGGAGGGACAAGATAGGTCTGAATGGATGGCAATGGACATCAACAGTAGCTGAGAGCAGCAGGTCAGACCCCAAAGGGGAACTTCATAATGATGGATCAGGGTGACCCCCCTTAAATCCCTGCTAAATGTTAACATCAAAAGAGAGTAGCCAGACATTATGTGCCCTTTGCTGGAGGTACACAGGTCCACCATTGAGGGGGAAAAAAAAAAAACCCTGAACCTAATCAAGACTCTAGATCTAACTCCAGTTTGCTCTTAGTACTAGAAGCAGAAATACATTAAACAGTTAAATGGACCATGAGGACAGAATCAGCCAAATCCAGAATGTGAGAATCATCACAGGACAAATGTTCTGGTTTCTTCAACAAATAAATTCCAAGGGGAAAGAGGAGAGGGAGAAGTATAATTTTTAAAAATATTTAAAAGGTATGTCAAAAACATATTAGTGTAGGGCTGGGGATATACCTCAGCTGGTAGAGTGCTTGCCTCACAAGCATAAGGCCCTGGGTTCAATCCCCAGCACCACAAAAAAAAAAAAAAAAAAAAAAAAGAAAAGAAAGAAAATTAGTGTAGTAGACATTGTTTGGTTCTTTTTATTTTTAAGTTTCTTAATGATGGAATTTGGGTGGTGGTTGTTTGTGTGAGGTTATTTTCAGGGGAGTACTGGGGATTTGACCAGGATCTTGCACATTGTAAGTACACACTCTATCATTGAGCTATGGCCCCAGCCCTTGATTTTTTTAAACCACCTTTTTGAGGATGAGTGACTTACAAAGACTACGTATTTGACGTATACAACCTGATGAGCTTGGAGATGAGTAGACATTTGTGAAACCACCATGACCTCCAAAAATTTCCTCCCACCCCCTTTATTTATTTATTTATTTATTTTATTAGTTGTTGATGAATCTTTATTTTTTATTTATTTACTTGTATAGAGTGCTGAAAATCAAACCCAGTGCCTCACACATACTAGGCAAGCACTGTGCCACTGAACCGCAACCCCAGCTCTCTCTTTATTTTTGTGTGTGTCTAATAAGAACACTTAGATCTTGTTTGAATCTTGAA
Source organism: Glaucomys volans (assembly GCA_020662805.1). Lineage (NCBI taxonomy): Eukaryota > Metazoa > Chordata > Mammalia > Rodentia > Sciuridae > Glaucomys > Glaucomys volans. The sequence continues at coordinate 90,749 of JAJEJO010000399.1, forward strand.
TTAAATAAATCAATTGTTTTAAATATTGGAGGAAATTTGAATACTAATGATTATTTGGTGATATTAAGGAATTACTATTGTTTTTTTTTTCAATGAAATACAGTATTATAAGGTTATTTTTTAGGCCTTTTATTAGCCAAATAGACATATTTATGCATGAAATAATACAGTATTTATGTTTAGCACCAAAAAGTTCAGGGTAGGACAGAAATGGTATAAATAAAACAAAATTGGTCATTGATCTTCAGTCGGGGTACATTTCCCAGCACAAGGTGGAGCCCTGTGCCTAGTTCTTACCAGCAAAAGTACTGTGACATGTCACTTCTGGACCAGTTGTTGAAACTGGGTGATATGTGCCTGGAATTTCATTATAATGCCCTCTCTATTTTTATTATTTGTTAATTTTCCTAGAATAAAAAAGACATGGAAAGAAAGAGAAACAAGATTCACCAGTTATTTTATAGAGTCCAGTGCCTGTGATTTCAGCTACTAGGGAGGGTGAGACAGGAGGACCACAGATTCAAGGCCAGTCTGGACAGCTTACACCCTGCCTCAAAATCAGTTGTAGATTGCTTGACTAGCATAGTGCAAGGTCCTGGATTTGATCCCCAGAACCAAAGGGAGGGAAAAAGGTTTTTAGGGCAGAAAATATTAATATGAAAGTGAATACAATACAGTTCAATTTTATTTTCTATATGAAAAATGCATTGCAAGGTGCTCTTTTCTTTAAGAGCATATGCATATTTGTTTATTTATTTAAAAAGTCAGAACCCCCAGAGTTGTTGTTGTTGTTATTGTTCATTTTGTTTTTTTGTTTTTTTTAATTTTTCCTCTCTCTCTTTAGGAGTGAAGAACTCAAGAAAAAACTACATAAATTATTTTATTATTGAACAAAAACTTTCACTGAAAACACACTAAGTGCTGGGTATCTTGCTGTGTATATTTGCAGAATTTTAGTTACAGTGTAAAATACAGCTAGGGATACTAGGGCTGCCCTCATCAAACAACTGGAAATTAGAGCAGGGTGATACTGTAACAAAGGTAGCCAGCTGCCCCCCAGTTTCGTGCTTGCCTTCAGAGAGTGGTTCAGAGAATGCTGATCTTCAGTCAGGGGTACATTTCCCAGCACAAGGTGGAGCCCTGTGCCTAGTTCTTACCAGCAAAAGTACTGTGACATGTCACTTCTGGACCAATGCAGCTAAGAAGCAGCTGTGCCTTCTCTACTCTCTCTCCAACCTCTAGCTGAATGTCTCTGCCCTGAACAACTCTGGAAGTTTTATGTTGAAGGTGGCAGAGTCTCCCTCACCCAGGGTTCTTAGGGCTGCAGAAAACACAGCTTCCTCCACCACACTACTGTCAGTGAACAAAAATGTAACTTCTATGGTGTTAAACCACTGAGATTTGGGTGTTTATCACTTCTAAAGACTAGAGAAATGTATCAGTTGCTAGGTGAGTCATTGTCTTGTGTGTTCAAAAGTGAGAGATTACTGCAGCTTAAAAAAAAATTGCAAAATGCTTCCTGGAGTTGGTGGAATTTGAGCTGGATTTTGAACTAAGAGTTATAAGGGCTAAATGGAGAGAAGGCATACCAGAAAAAGCAACCACAGCAGGAATTCACATGCAACTGGAGGATAGTGAGACTACTCTGATAAGCAGGTACCATTTCGGGGGAATGAGAAATAAGGATGAAGAGGCAGGATGGGGTCAGGGTATGGAGGGAAATTCTTGAGAATTTAGGACTTGATTCAATAAAACCACTCAAACTTCTGGAGTAAATGGATGCCTGATAAAGGTCTATATTGGAAAATAGTGACACGAAAGAGTACAGGATGGATTTGAAGGAAAAAGATTAGTCTGAGTGACTAGCTAAGAGGATGTTGTGGTAATCCAGTTTTGATATAATTAGAGACCATATATATAGGCAAACTCAGTGGAAAGGAAAAGATAAATGCAAGAATCTACTTATCATGCAAATTCACAGGGCTCGACAACAGAGGAAAAAACACAAAACCCAAAGTCTATCCAATCAGAAGATGGATATCTTGTCCCAACTCCCAGAATTATGAATTCTATTATTTGAGGCATATTATTTAATTGTGCTGATCCATGTCTTCTCTGTAAAATGAGGAGATAGAACAAAATTGAACCCAAAGTTCTTTCCAGCTATAAAAATCCTATCATTATAAAGTCATGGAGGAAAAAAAAAAAAGCAATGTAAGTATTCAGTAGGAAGAGACAAAGAAAAGAGAGTATTCCAATGTATGGTGTGGCTGAAACATAGTTTATTCAAACCAGTCTCTGTAAGTGGATGCTTGGATTGTTACCAATCTTGTGAATTACAATGTAGCAATGAATGATGCAAAAGTATTTAAACTCTCCTAGATTTTCAATTTGGTTGTAAGAACTGAACACTGAGTAGGATAATTTTAAATGGTTACACTAGTTGCAGTATTAATTCTCTCTTAGAGATGAAGATAACTCGAAAATTTACTTCTTGATTTAATGATATATGTAAGATGTGAAAATGTTTTGGAAAATGATGGCTTCACATATTTATAGTATTCTCATCGACTTTATTATTACCATCAATCACAAGTAATACTAATTACTTTTTCCCTAGAAAACTATGCATAAAGTAAAACAAAAATGTTTCCTTTATTGGGTTTTTATTTCCTTTTTTTAAACAATTACTCTTAGCTTTGTTTCATTTTTTATTATTTTATAAACAGACTCCTGGATAAATGAATGTTATGAATTAGGAAAGTGAGCGCTATTTTCCATCCTGATAATAACGGCTGATAAGGACAAATTGCACAGTTTTCCAGCACTCTACTACTTCCTTGCTATGACATCAAAGAAAAATTCACCCAGCAGATATTTATTGCACCAACTTATAAGGATCTTTGGGCAACTTATTTGGACATCTCTTAGCACATCACTTATGCTACAGAATGAAGGTCAATATAGGAGGAGAAATCAAAGGAGAAATGGTTTCACAAACATGCATCTGACAAGAGATTGGGATCTAGGGCATACAAAGAGCCTGCCCAACAAAAACCTAAACCACCAATAAAAAGGAGACAAAGATTGAACAGACATTTCACAAAGAATGCCCACTAATGGCCATTAAGCATATGGAATGTACTGAACATCATTAGTCATCAGGGAAATGCCAGTGAATGCCACAATGAGGTATCACCATGCACCCTCCAAAACAATGAACATTCAACAGACTGACCACACCAAATGTTGTCAAGAATGTGGAGCAACTAGAACTCTCACGCATTGCTGGCTGTAGTGTAAAATAGCATAATCATTTTGGAAAATAAAGCTGGTAGTCTCTATAATATTAAGATACACATACCCTGTGACCCAGAAATTCCACTCTAAATATTGTTTATCCACACGTCCACAAAAAGGCTTGCATTAAAATGCTCTTGGCAGCTGTATTCATCACAGCCACAAACCACTCAGTTGCTCATCAATAGGAGAATGGAGAGACCATTTGGCATAGTCACGTAACAGATAAAAAGGAACTAGTAATGCACACAACAAGGGTGAATCTCAAAAACCATAAAGCTAAATGGTAGAAGTCTTATCAACAAAGGAACATACTTTATGATTCCATTTGTGTAAAGTTCTAGAAAAAGCAAAACTCATATATGGTAGGAAAAAATTATAACATTGGCTGTCTGGGGAGGATAACTGGAAAGGGGCATGAGGAAAGTTTCAGGAGTGATCGTGTTGGGTTGACATATTTGACTCCATGGAAATGTTATAGGCCAGGCTATATGGGCACTGACTCAACAGACTCCATTTTACCCTGAGACTCCATGTCACATAGGAAATGCTTCTCCTGTGGGAACACCCCGCCTCTGTACCCATGGACAGTTGCTTAGCATAGCAGGTTTGGCAACACAAAATGGCAATTCTTATGTAACATAATATTGTTCTCTTTTTGGTTCCTATTTTTCTTGGACAATGTACCCTGTCATCAATGATTGTCTAGATGTTAGTAACCATTCTTTAAAAAAAAATGTTTACTGATTTACTAGACTTCATACATCTTCGTTCACTGAGGAATAGAAACAGGGTAAATAGAGGACCTATGTTCTAGTTGTTTAGAATCTGAAACAGAAACAGAAATATCTATTTCTATAGAAAATGCATATAGTCCATATAATGATAATAATAGCTAATGTTAATTAAGTGCTTACTATATACAAGGTTCTTCACATAGGTTAACTTACTTGGTCCTTACAACAGCCTAATGATGATATATTATAAACCCCGTTTTACAGAGGGGTAAACTGAGTCACAGGGGTTAACTTGCCCATATTAGACATAGCTAATATGTGGTGAGCAGCCAATACTATGAAGAGAATGTAAGTGAAATTTCAAAAAATCTATAATACATTCTCTCTCTTTTTTTTTGGCAGAAACATGACATTATTTATTTGGCACAATCCATAGAATGTACAACATAATATACACCTTAATGTAAACTAAGAATTTCTTTTTTTAATTTTTTATTGTTACCAACTGCATTCTGATTCACCACAAATGGGGTACAACTTTTCGTTTCTATGATTGTACACGATATAGATTTATACCATTCATATAATCATACATGTACATAGCGTAATGATGTCTGTCTCATTCCACCATCTTTCATACCCCTGCCCCCCACCCCTCATTTCCCTCAACATAATCCAAAGTTCCTCCATTCTTCTCTTACCCCCCAACCCTGACCCCCATTATGTATCATCATCACTTATCAGGGAAAACATTCAGCCTTTGGTTTGCGGGGAATAGTTTATTTCACTTTACAGAAGAAGATATACAGATGTTTAACAAATATATGAAAAAGTGTTCAACATTTCTAGTAACTAGAGAAATGCAAATTAAAACTACCCTAAGATTTCATCTCACTCCAATTAAAATGGCTATTATCAAGAACACAAGCAATAATAGGTGTTGGCATGAATATGAGGGAAAAGGCACACTTGTACATTGCTGGTGGAGGTGCAAATTGGTGCAGCCACTCTGGAAAGCAGTATGGAGATTCCTCAGAAAACTGAAATGGACCCACCATTTATCCCACTCCTCCTTTTATATCCAAAGGACTTAAAATCATCATACTACAGTAACACCGTCACATCAATGTGTAGATTGTGGAACCAACCTAGATACCCTTCAATAGATGAATGGATAAAGAAACTGTGGTATATATACAGAACAGAATATTATTCAGTCATAAAGAAGAATAAAATTATAGCATTTGTAGGTAAATGTATGGAATTGGAGAAAAACATGCTAAGTGAAGTAACCATTCTTTAACTTGAACCCACTGAGGTCATTTTAACCCCCTTCCCCTTCTGCTTATGATTTTAGATCTCACGATGTTAGTTTACAGTTTTGAATCAAAGCAACAGCCACTTATGATTAATGTATGGACATGCTTTACTTATGGTATAAAAACCCCTGCAATCCTATGCTCCGGGCTGTTCTCCCAATAGCCTTTTTGGGTGTTGTGTGAGACAGTCAACCGGCCAGCTAATAAAGACTCTCAAATTTGGACTTCTCAGTGGTGACTGGTCTGTTCTTAAGTTGTGCTGCACAACAGTGATAGCAATAATCTATGTCATGAGAACAGTTCCACTTTATACTGGTGTAGGTATTTGTCAAAACTCAGTGAACGGTAAGCTTAATATTTTTATATATCATTATAATAAGTATGTACATATTACTTAAGGAAAGACAGAGAACTGTAAATCAGTATAAAAATCTTATGATACACATACTGAAGCCTTTACTATTAAGGATACTAATATCTGCAATTTACTGCATTAAAAAAAAAACTAAGTTGGATTGATGGATGGATGAAAGAAGAGATAATTGCATAGGTGGATAATAAGCATATAAAATGTTCATTGTGAATATGTATTAGCAGGCATGCATATATTCACTGTGTGATTATTTCAACCTTTCAGTATGTTTGGAATCTATCAAAATAGAACACTGGGTAGTAAAAGAAAAAAATGAGATTTCTTCATTTTTTACTGTAATCCTTGATAAAAACAAAAAAACATTTCAAAGAGCTAGCAGAGAGGATTCTGAAAGTTTTTACTACAAAGAAATGATAAATGTTTAACCTGATTTAAACATTACACAAAATATACATGTATATGACGTGGTACCTCATTAGTGTGTATATTTTATGGTTTTATTTATCAGCTTAAAGATTAATAAGGAAAAATGAATCAAGGACTCATGATAAAAAAAAGAAGATAATTGACAAAATAAAAGTGAAAGAAACAGGAAAAGAGATTTGGCCATAAGATGAGTTTAACTAACATTTATTAGGGTCCTGACTTCCTAAAATGTGCCCGGATTTTTATGAAAGGTATTAAATGTAACAAAAGTATTTAAAATGTGGACACAGATGTCAGATATCCATCATTCAAGCATAGGTCTGAAGAAAACTACCCAGAGGCACAAAGGAAAGGATGCTGGATTAAAGAGAGAAGAGAAAAAGAATGAAGAGAACAAATGCACATCTTCATTGTAACCAATTTCATAAGGAAGCAAAATGGCCAGTTTCAATCTTTAAAGAATCGTGTGCTGGACACTTAATTGGGAATATGAAAATGTGGCGCAGTGGTGCTCACCCATAATCCCAGAAAGTCAGGAGGCTGAGGCTAGAGAATGGCCAAGTTCCAGGTCAGCTTCAGCAATTTGGTGAGACCCTCAGTCATAGAGCAAAAATAAAAATTGTCTCAAAATAAAAATTGAAAGGCTGGGGATATGGCTCAGTGGTAGAGTGCCCCTGGGTTCAATCTCCAGTTATGAACAGTTCAAGATATATTTGCCAAGCAAGTTTCTGTAAAATAATCCTTAATCTAGAAAAACCTCAGATGTGACATTCGGAAAAGTGATTTATTTGCCACCTAAAGAGTATGAATTGTACTTTGCCTTCTATGATTTCACTGGCCTGGGCTGGTCCTGTAAGGTAACCCAAAGCAAGAGCTAGTGTGGGGAGCTATAAGGTGACTAGGCCAGCTGGTGGAGGTGCAGAGGGCCTTAGCATGTGCATGGGGCATGCCCATGAGGGCATTTCCACTGGATGTGCAGTATAGATCTAGGTACCCAGCCTTCAAATACCTGGGAAAAGAACAATGTTTTCCTCTCTACTCTCTTCTATATGTTCAGTACAGAGGCAGGTTTTTTTTTTTTTTTTTGGCAGTGCTGGGGATTGAACCCAGGGCCTCGTGCTTGGGAGGCAAGCACTCTACCAACTGAGCTACATCCCCAACCCCTCTACTCTCTTCTTAAGAGTATACAGCAGACAAAAACAGACATGAGGACCAATGGTACAGAATAGAAGACACAGAGACAAACCCACACAGAAACAGTTACCTCATACTAGACAAAGGTGCCAAAAACATATAATGGAGAAAAGATAGCCTGTTCAACAAATGGTGCTGGGAAAACTGGAAATCCATATGCAGCAAAATGAAATTATGTCCCTATCTCTCACCCTTCACAAAACTCACCTCTAAGTAGATCAAGGACCTAGGCATTAGACCAGAGATCCTCTGCTTACTAGAAGAAAAAGTAGGCACAAATCCCCCCATCACATTGGCTTAGGAACCAACTTCCTCAATGAGACTCCTAAAGTGCAAGAAATAAAATCAAGAATCAATAAATGGGATGGTATCAAACTGAAAAGCTTCATCACTGCAAAGGAAACAATCAAGAACATGAACAGAGAGCCTACAGAATGGGAGAAAATCTTTGCCACCTGCACCTCAGATACAGCATTAATCTCCAGGATATATGAAGGACTCAAAAAACTTAACACACACACACAAAAAATAATCAAATCAATAAATAGGCAAAGGAACTGAACAGATACTTCACAGAAGAAGAAATATGAGCAGTCAACAAAATATATGAGAAAATGTTCAACAACTCTAGCAATTAGAGAAATGCAAATGAAAGCTACCCTGAGATTCCATCTTACTCCAGTCAGAACGGCAATTATCAAGAATACAAATAACAATAAATGTGGGCAAGAATGAGAAGTAAGTAGAGAAAACAGTACACTCATACATTGCTGGTGGAACTGCAAATTGGTGCAGCCACTCTGGATGCAGTGTGAAGATTCCTTAGAAAACTTGGAATGGAAACACCATTTGATCTAGTTATCCCACTCTTCAGTCATACCCAAAGGACTTAAAATCAGCATACTTCAGTGATGCAGCCACATCAATGTTTATAGCAACTCAATGCACAATAGGTAAGGTATGGAACTAGCCTAGGTGTCCTTCAACAGATGAGTGGAATGGATAAGAAAATGTGGTATGTATATACAATGGAATATTACTCGGCCATAAAGAAGAATGAAATTATGGCATTTGCCGATAAATGGATAGACTGGAGAATATCATACTAAGTGAAATAAGCTAGCCCCCAAAATCCAAAGGCCAAATGTTCTCTCTGATATGTAGATGCTAACCCACAACAAAGGAAAGTGGGGAGGGGAAAAATAGAAGCCTATTGCAATAGACAAAGGGGAATGAAGGGAAGGCAGAGGGAAGGGGAATAAGGAGGACAATAGAATTAATTGAACATAACTGTCCTATCTTTGTATTTGAATATGCAACCAGGGTAACTCACATCATATACAACCACAAGAATAGGATCCTAATTAGAATAAGTTATATTTCATGTATGTATAATATACCAAAATACATTCTACTGTCATGTATATGAAAAAAAAGAAACAAATAAAAAGAAAAATAAGAGCTGGGCACAGTGGCGCATGCCTGTAATCCCAGCACTTGGAAGGCTGAGGCAGGAGGATCGCGAGTTCAAAGCCAGCCTCAGCAACTTAGTGAGGCCCTAAGCAACTCAGTGAGACCCTGTCTCTAAATAAAATACAAAAAAGGGCTGGGGATATGGCTCAGTGGTGGAGTGCCCCTGGGTTCAATCCCCAGTACCAAAAAAAAAAAGAAAAAGAAAAGACAAGAAAAATAAAAGAGTATATAGCCAGGTGCGGTGGGTGCATGCCTATAATCCCAGATGCTACAGAGGCTGAAGCAGGAGGATCATGAGGCCAAAGCCAGACTCAGCAACTCAATGAGGCCCTAAGCAACTTAGTAAGACCCTGCCTCAAAATAAAATATAAAAAAGGTTGGGGATGTGGCTTAGTGATTAAGTACCCCTGGGTTCAAGCCCTCAGTACCAAAAAAAAAAAAAAAAAAAAAAAAAGGCATGTTTGAATTACTGAGTCATTTGGTGTCAGGTAGAGGGGATAAGGAGGATGGTTATTTCCAAATGCAGAATGAAAACAGCTTCTTTCTCTGTTATTAGTGTTGTTGGTCTGGCTTTTCCTAGTCAGTAGGGATATAGAAAGAGTGGCACAAAGAATGACTTTGGGGACAGGATGAGGGGAGGGGACAGGATGATGGTGGGAGGTAAGAGGCCCCAGGCCAGAAAGGAGGTGCAGGACCTGCAGGCTGAGATAAGGATTATTAGGAAGTGCTCTGTTTTATATGTGTTTGAAAATTCACTGTGCAAAGTGGAGTCACTTCTGTCCCACTGTGCTAAAATGGGGTTGAGGAACCATAGGAAAAAAATCCTCAGGCCAGGGAACCTGTGTCCTAAGGAACTATCTCCTAATATCAATCCAAAGACACAACCTGCCATAACTTCAAGACTAATTTTATTTAGCAGCTTTCCACAGAAGAGCCAGCTATGGCTTTAAGACTAGTTTTACCTAGTAACTGCAACCTCACCAACCAGAGTTAGCCAACTCTTACATAACAGCACAATGCCAATGAGCTTCCTTTCAAAACACCTCACATGACTTTTCTTTTTCTGGATGCAGTGCTAACCTTTCATAGGTCCCTTAGATAGTTCAGAGGCCACCCTGACCTGTGCATATGTTCCTAGGATCACAATTCTATTGTCTATTCCCAAATCACCCCCGCCCCCCACCTTTGTTGGAAACTGTTCTCTATAGTTTTGTTTGCACCTTACCACCACTTCATAAAATAGTTGCTATTTTCAACCCTTTGGGGCAGATAAAGAAATTGAATATAGGAAAAATAATTTGCATTAGTCCACTAGGTAGTCAGTTAGCAGAGCCAGAAATCAAACTCAGAATGCCAAGCCCGGCATTTAGCCCTCACCCTACAGTAACAGAGCTGAGCCTGAGTGCCCAGGGAAGCTTCCCAAAGGAATTGGGATTTAAGATGGACTGTACAGATTTTAAGGACTGGATAAACATGGAGAAACAGGAAAAGCTTTCGGAGGAAGGAAGAGCAGAAGCAAAAAAGACAGAAGTAGAAATGTCTCTTGGTAAACAGTAAGGGAACAGACCTGGCTGGGTTAACGGATGTATTCAAACATGAGTAACACTGTATAGCTCATAGCACATTTGTATCCATCTCATGGGTCTTCAAAACCATGCTTTTAAAGGAGAGAAGGGATTGAATTTGCAAATGCAGAAATTGAATATCCAAGAGGGTAAGTGACGTTTCCATCACAGGTCCCTCCAACCATACAGCCTTTACAAATACTGCTCCTTCTATCTGGAAAGCACTCCCCACCCCTTCTTCACCTTGTTAACTTCTTCCTGTCCATTAGCTCCCAGTTCAACCTTGACCTCCTAGGAGTGCCTAGGGTGACTTCCTCTTCCTGGCTCAAATCCTGTCCAAGTATATGCCCTTGTTGAGCCATGACCTCTCGTTTGTAGCATTTATCATTATTGTAATAGTCTATTTGTTAGTGTGAATACATGCAAGAAGAATAAATAATTAAATAAACAAATCAGCTTTGCTGAAGTCTGCCTAGAGCTGTTGCTCACATATTCCCTACATGAATACACTATTTACAAAAGGTACAATTGGAAGATCTGAGGCTATTTTACCTGAAAAAGAAAATGTAGGGGCAGGGATATGACAGCTGTCTTCAAATGCTTAAAGAATTGCCATTTTGAAGTAGGCTTAGACATATTTTATGTAACTCCCAAAAGCAGAACAAAGACAAATGGGGTGAAAGTTCAGGGAGGTAGACTTCACCACAGGGTAAGGAAGTGAAATATGTAACAAAAAGACCTGTCCAAATATGACGTGGGCTGTCCAAAGAGGTGAGCAAACAACAACGAGAGGAACACCTGTCAGGGTGTGGAGGAAATTCCTGTTCTGGTCAGGAAACTTTCAGCCACTTGGGCCTTTCCAAGTCTAATATGCTTTTCTGTGTCTGAGAGGGACTTGAAAGCAAAATTAAGTTTGATCTGAACTGACCTCGAGAAAAGAGCATTGCAATTGTTCTTATGATGCCCACTAACCCTGGGCTCTTTAAGAAATACATCTGCATTTGTGGGTGGCCACTTCTGTGCCTGTTGATGAAGTCGTTGAGAGCCAACATTCCAAAGGTAGTTAGGGCTGTGCAGCTGCCACTGTGACTAAACAGGGAACACTCTAGCATACAAGGGAAAAATCCCAGGGTCACCCCCCTCCTCCAAGCAGAATCTCTCCTCTTCCCTGCCCACTCCCGCCTCCCATCCACATCCACACAAACACATTTCTACACTGGGAGCCGCTGCTCTGGGCTGAAGTCTCAGTGTGTGCTCAGAAGACATATTCCAAACTTCCACTGCATGTTGTCCCTTTTCCCTGATACTTAAGGCCACCCCTTACCCTGAGCACAACTTTAGAGTAATGTTACTCTCTCTTGCAAAAATTGAGATCTTAAAAAAAACATCAAGAGAGTAGAACTAAAAATCATCTTAATACATTATTTCTTAAATTCACAAAAACAAAAACCTTAAAAATTTTGTGGTGCCTTAAAACTAGGATTTCTGATTTGGAAACTGAGGTCTAACTATACAGATATTTTCATGGAGGTAAGTTTGCATGAGATCTGTAACTGCTATTGTCAGCAAATGCAGGCCCGGATCAATGATGACAGTGTTCTATACAGCAATATGTTCTGAGTGTCAAATAGCTGGTTTTCAAATTCTGAAATACAACTCACTTGTGAACAATCAAATATAATAAATTGTAATGTTTTTAAAATTATAATTTACCACTTATATTTCAAACCATAGTGCCCAATTTTCTTTATGATACTTGATAATCCCATCATTAAACATTTTTCAAACACCCACTATGTGTCCAGCACTATCCCAAGAACTGAGTATAGTGAGGTAAACAAAATGGAGGTGATCTCTGATGTTTTCAGGTTTATAATCTAATGTAGACAAAATAATAAGCACCAAATTAATACAAGGCTACAATTGTGATGACTAATATGAAGTGAAATGTTAACAGAGAATCCTAAAATCATGGTGGACTTGTCTGAGGAACAGACATTTACCAGAAATTAAGAATAAGTGAGAACTAAACTCCCAAAGGGTTAGGGGAAAAATATTCCTGATAATGGGAATATCCCAAAGCTCTGGAATAGGAAAGAATTCAGTTTCTTCAAGAATCAGTGAGAGGGGCTGGGGTTGTGGCTCAATGGTAGAGCACTTGCCTCCCATGCATGGGGTACTGGGTTCGATCCTCAGCACCACATAAACAAATAAAATAAATGCATTGTGTCCATCTACAACTAAAAAGGTTTTAAAAAAAATCAGCGAGAAATTCAATTTGAGGAGGGAAAGCCTGAGATGCTGCCACAGAGTTGGAGGAACATGGTGAGGAAGTTGATGTCTACTCAAAATGCAATGGGAAGCTCAAAAGGAGGGCCTTGCCATTAACATTGCCCAGATGATTATTCAAAAGGTCAGATGCATGAGTGGGTAGAGGCAAGAATCATGTCCTGTTCCCTCTGATCTCCCCGTTCACAAAAATGAAGACTTCTAATTCACCACCATGTTCATGTAGCACATGTGGAGTAATTTCTTTTCAATAATTACATTTTTGTTTACTAGGCAACTCTTTCCCCAGGAAACATACTATCACTAAAGGAATGAAAATTGAAATGTTTTGTATTATATTGTCAACAATATAAGTTCCAACATACATTGAGAATGAAGACAAATTACTATTGGTGAGTAATTTGAGGAATCAGCAAAAGTAAAAGCCGTTCTATGTAATGTTGCATTCAGGATATTATCTCTATTTTATACGCAGGGGAAATGACATAGTCCCCTGAGGATGCTGGGACAGAGACAGCCAGAATTAGAAATTCTCCATTCTTAAGTAGCTTGCTCGCTCTTTCTTTCTTTCTTTCTTTCTTTCTTTCTTTCTTTCTTTCTTTCCTTCTTTTTTTTCTTTCTTTCTTTGTGTTGTTGTTGTTGTTGTTGTTGTTGCTCAGTACTGTTTCTTTCTGTGGAGCACATAGAAGCAGCAGCCAGACTACTGCCAAAAGTGGACACTGTAGAGTGGGTCCTCCCTACCTGTGGGAGCATTTGGAATTTCCATATCTGTGGATACAACCAACCTCAGATCTAAATTATTTGGGAAAAATTGCATCTTTATTGAACATGTACAGACTTTTCTTCTTATCATTATTCCCCTAAACTGCACAGTATAAACACTATTTACATAGCACTTACACAGTATTAGATATTGCAAGTAATCTAGAGATACTTTAAAGCATACAAGAGGATATACATAGGTTCTGTGAAATTCTAATACTATGTTATTAAAGTACTTGAGCATCTGCAGATTTTGGTGTCCTGGAGGGTAGGGGCTGTCCTGACCATTCCTCTGCTGATAGTGAGGGATGGTTGTATGTATAACTGGGTGATACACACTTTGAAAATAATGTGCTTTTTTCTTACTTCTCTGAGAAAAGAACCCTGGTATTCATTTCAGGAAGTGGGACTGGAAATTAATACATCTTAAAGGAGGGATACAGAGACAAAAGTAATGCTCAGCTTCTGGCATTCAAAATAGGATCAGGCAGGAATCCAGATTATTTTCCAGATAGCTTCCTTTCTTTCTGTGCAACCAAGCTCACCAGGCTCTTTTTCACAATCTGTTTGCTTATGCTATGTGATGTAGATATGAGGGTTCATGCTTTATGGTAGTAGGATGTTATATTAAGTCAAGTAAAAGGAAAAGTTGCTCCTTTCTACTGCTGAGGAATTGTAGAATGAAGAGAGAGGATAGGAAGAATGCAAAAGAAAAGGAGAGTTAGTCAAACATATATTCTGATTTTCCCTTTGAAAGAATTGTATTAAATCCATGATTTTCAAACTGCCTTACATCCCCTAGAATGTCTGTTAAAACAGTTTCTGGGCCCCACCTCAAGCGTTTCTGATTGAGTCTAGGACCTGAATTTCTGGCAAGTTCCCAGGTATTACTAATACTGACCACACTTTGAGAACCACCTTGTTTAATAAATCAGAGTAAAACCAAGGACAAAGAAGTCTCTTGCCCTTGATTTTTATGTAGTACCTAGGAAAGAGCTGATCTATACATGTGACCCCTTCTCAAACCTAGTGAGCTGCCAATTGTCCCCAATTCACACCGCATCAGTAGAGACACATAAACCACATCTCTCCTCCCTTTATGCCAGGCCATCTTCTTAAGAAGAGACACAGGATGGGTGGTGGCATCTCAGAGGCTGGACATTTTCTTCCTAGAACAACATGGGTCTGTTTCAATTACCAACCTAACTAGTCTCAAACCATATTGGGCACCTGGGCGAGCATCTTGCCTCCTCGTTCCCCTTTTAAATAACCATGTCAGGTTTCCTAGGTCTTCTGCTTCCCCCTTTCCCTCTCTCCCAGACTGGAACATGAACCCAACTGAGTGGCGGTGAGTCATCTTCAGCAGTGTGGACAACAAAGGAAACACCTTCAGGAATGGCAGAATCACAGGACAGAAGGGGCCTCACTTCCAGAGGTTGTCGAACTGCCTTAAAGGCCTTGGGCTTGGGTGTGTTTGAGTTTTTGTATGTTTATACAAGAGTCTAAGCTGTATCCCAACCAAGACAAATGGAATGAGAGGCACCCATGGTGTGAGAATGATGCATGAACTCATTGCAGCGCTTACGGCTATAACACACTTTTCCTATCATATCCATCTACCTGAAGGTATCCATCCAGGGCTTGGGCTGAACCAGTCCTTTAACATTTCACTTATCTTCTGGTTTCCACAATTCCTTCTCTTTTTTGACTATTTTTTATCTATCACCATTGCATTTATTCAGGTCGAGAGATCTGCATGATTTCACCTCACTCTATTAGCATTTCTTCTACAGCTCTTTAAAGTTGTTAGAAATAGTTCGAGCATTTTTTTACACCTCTTAATACTTTTGGATATATGAATAAGTAAATAAATAATCACAAGAGTACACTTCTTTTAAATCATCTTTATTAACCTTTTATTTTTCAGATATAAACATTTATGAATTAACAGGTATGAATTGATTGAGATAATAATGCAAAAATTATATCCCACTGATTCTAGGGCAACATTCCTAAAAAGGAGCAAATAAATATGTTTGTGCATATATACAAACATATATGCAAATATGGCATAAGTGATTTATCGTTAATAAAAATCCTATGTAACAGATACATTTTCAAATTCTCATTTAGTAGTCAAATATTTTAATCAAGTTGGTCTTTTTGTAAACTCAATATACATTCCTATTATGTTAAATACTCTTAAAATACTTGTAAAATGTCTGTTTTTTCCAAAATAAAGTACCATTTTGTAATAAAAATAACCACCCAGGCATTGGCACTGAGAATGTCAGATACTCCAAATCTCTCTCTCTCACACACACACACCTTACCTTAGGTACCCATATTATTACCCATTATGTATCCCAAAACATCATGTTGTAAACCTCAAATATATACAACAAAATTCATCAAAAAAAATTTTAAAAACCAACAAATTGTCAATAAGTATGTGAAAATATTCAGTTCCCTCAAAGAGAGAACATTGAAAAACCCCTTTTCCTACCCAATTAAAAAATCGCACAATACTACTAAATGTCAGCCAGGGCCATGGGTGTGGGCACTTTTTCACAGCTGGTGGGATTGTGCACAGACCTTGCTTTCAAGGGCCACTGGGAAATGTCCACCTAAAGTCTCAATCATGCGCATTCTGTTTCACTTCAAAATTCCACCTGGGAAATTATCTTAAGGAAAGAGTCATGAATCTGCAAAGATTTAGGTGTATTGTTTGTAATGGTATTGTCCATCATAGGAAAAACATGGTCGGGGGCAATGCCAAACATATGCCCCATGATAAGGGATTTAGTGAATACTCCAGAACCCTGCATAGCTATTTTAAGTAGGAATGTTGAGTAATTTTTCATGGCATAGAAATAAACAATGGCAGATATCTAAAGTTAAGTCCTGAATGAATACCAATTTTAAAATAATTTTGATTGCTTGTAGAAGTCATAATCCTTTAGAATATAAATAACTCAAAGCAACCAGTAAGTCCTCCAAATTTCATTCTGAACTATCACATCACTGATGTGGTTTGGTCAAAATAAAACAATGAGAAAAATAAATATATATTACAATTTATCTCCACCAGAGCCAATTAATGTAATATGATTTTGTACCTTCCTCCAAAGCACCAATACAGCTGGGCAGATCTCTTTCCAAACAAACAAATACAGGTTTACAATTAAAATAAGTGCTCATATCATCATCAATAAGAAAAATCATTAAAACATGGTAATTTGTATTTGAAACATTTTAGAGTGCTTTAAATATAGTTTGGAAGAAGGGAATAAGTGCATGTATTCTTTTGAGCTTGAATGCTTCAGAAAGCCACAAAACAATCATTTTATCACCCTGGCCAACTACTGATTATAGAGATGGGATGAGCCAAGACAGACACCAAAACAATGGACCTTTGTGCCTGGCCACAGGAGTACAGCAAACCCAGAGACACAGACACTGCCAGGGAACCAATGCTCAAGACAGAGCCAGCAGTCAGAAGTCAAGAGAGCTTTTGTAGCCTACAGAGCACATACATGCAGGAGTTCACAGCAGATCCTAAGTCACGTAGATAACAGTCTAAAGCAAGGAGCAGAATCAAGAACCAAGACAAAAATTCAGATCACACGTATGAAGTAACTCCCTGACTGCCCTGTCCATTAGTACTTTGAGTGGATATAATTGCAGCAAGAATATTGTGTGGTAGCTGCAGGTAACCCAGTCCCAGCCACTCCTTCCAGCACAGTGGCCTTTCCAGACACTGCACACTCAACATCCCATTAGTTTCCCCACTGTCCATCCATTGGACTTCAAGAGGATAGACTAAATAAATAATTTAAATTTTCTCTTCATGCCCAAGTTGTAGTGTGAGTTAAATTTCTACTCTGCTACATTAGCTGCTGGCTGATTTTGGAGCAAAATTAGGCACAGGAATGTCCAGTTAGCCAGAGAAGTACAGGGAGACAAAATTAAAAGTGAAAATCAGATGTCTTTTTCATTTTAGAGCTTTATTGAGAAATAATTCACATAGTATATAATTCACCCATTTAAAGCATACAATTCAATGAATTTTAGCATATTCACAATGTGTACATCCCTCACCATAATCAATTTTAGAACTTTGCATTATCCTTTTCAAAAAGAAACTTCTTTCTCCTTAGCCATCATTATAGGCAACTATTAATCTATTTTCTATCTGTATAGAGTTACCTATGGAACACATATATACAGGGCATTATATAGAGAGTCTACAGTATGTGGTCCTTTGTGACAGGTTTCTTTTACTTAATATGTTTTCAAAATTTATCCATTTTGTACCATCATTATCCATTTTGTACACATCAGTCCTTTTAATTGCTGAAAAATATTCTCTTTCAGAGATATGCCACATTTTATTTATCCATTCATTAGTTGACAGAAATTTCTCTTTGGCTATTTTGAATATTACTTCTATGAACATTTAATATACAAGCTCTTCTATTGATATATGTTTTCATTTCTCTTGAGTATATCCAAGAGTAGAATTGCTGACTTACATGATAACTCTGTTCAAATATTTGAAGAACCAACAGGTTATTTTCCAAAGTGGTCGCTCCATTTTCCATTCCTACCAGCAGTGTATGAGGGTTGGAATTTTTTCTCCTTCTCACCAATGCTTGTCTTTCCCTGACTTTTTATTATAATACCTCACCCCCTTTTTACAAATCTCAAACTGATCTGGATCTTTGGATCTGGTTAGAGAAGTCCACTTATAAAAGGCAAAATACTGAGTGCATGTTTTCCTAGTGGTGAGCAGGAGAGGAAAGGACAGAGCTGTCCAGATGTCTGGAGGACTTGGCAGAGCAAGGTGAAGATAAAGTAGCACCCAGTCCCCTCTAAATATAAACCAAGAGGACTGGCATTGCAGTTGTTTCCACAGGAACTTGTTTCAGGAATGGTTAGTGCAGGACATGTAGCTGAGAAAAGATGAGAAAGGGTTGAGACACAATTCAAATTAACTTGAGAAGGACTGTGGACCAAAGTTAAACTCAGACTATTGTCTCCTTCTCCATAGTTTCATCTGGTATTTTGTCCCCAAAAAGAACACCGTGAAACCCTTGGGGATCTCTTCTATTTTTTAAGTTCGGTAATTTCACGATTTTCCTCTTGTAAGTGTATCTTAAGTTGATTATACAGAGAATTCCTGTTTGTCAGATTTCCATTGCTGGAACAAAATACCCGGAAAAAAAAAATCAACTTAAAAGAGAAAGATTTATATTGGCTCATGGTTTCAGAGGTTTCAGATCATTGGTTGGCCCTGTTGCTTTGGTACCTGTGGCAAAATAGAACATCATGGTGGGGAACATGTGACAGAGCAAAGCTCCTTTCCTCATAACAGCTAGGAAACCAAAGAGAGGAAGGAGCGGGCTTGAGTCCCAATATCTCCTCCAATGGTAAACCCAAATGACCTGACTCCCTTCCACTAGGCTCCACTTCTTAAAGGGTCCACCACCTCCCAGCAATGCCACAGACTTGTGACCATGACTTTAGCACATGAGCCTTTGGGGAACACTTCAGATCCAACTACAGCAATATCTTCTATAAAAAGAAGATTTTTGTCTGAATAGTATTCAATTTAAATATTTTAATGTCTTCTAAAAGTATTTGTACTTTTAATGTGTCCTGAAGTTTAATTTGTAACTCAATCTTTAGCATTATTAGTATTTCCTGAAAGTCACTAAAAGTTCCTGAAAGTTCACCTAAGAGAAAAGATGAATGTGGTTAAAGGGAAAAAAACAATAGAATTTATCCCTTAGAAAGTACACTGATTGGTCTGGAGTTGTGGCTCAGTGGTAGAGTACTTGCCTAGCATGTGTGATGCACTGGATTGGATTCTCAGCACCACATACGAATAAATGAATAAAATAAAGGTCTATCAACATCTAAAAAATTTTTTAAAAAAGAAAGTACACCAATTACTTATTCAACAAGTTGGAGAGTTCTTTCATTCTTGAGAATTGTGCCATGAAGTAAAATAATTTCATTGAATAGCAATATAATTATCACACCTGAAAATATAAGGAAAGCTGAATTAGAGTTGGAGGATTCAAAAAATGGAGGACCAATTCCAAACAAAATACCAACCAAATCAGAAGATATTTAAGGACATTACACATATTCTTTCTCATTCAACATGGGGAAAAATTGCAAGAATTATTTGGCTAATAAGGCATTTCCTGTGCCTAAAACTTAATAGTTCTTCAATTCAACAGATATCTGTTGTACATCTGTGAGGAGCTAGAAACTTTGCTATTCCCTGTGGCTGCCAAAACAAAAAGTCTAACCAGGGAACAACAAAAGGAGGCTTGCCCTCCACCAAGCAGATGCAAACTTATTACAATGCCCTGGGACCTACCATTCTTTAACTATGGCAGGAAGGAATGAGAGTGGAAAGGTGAAGAAGAGTGGAAGGAGGACCTGAAGAGGAGTGACAAGGATCTGACCCATACATGCAGCCTCAGAAAACACTAATAGGATTTCACCAAGCAGAGAGAGGCAAACGTATTTGCAAAAACATTACAGTGTGCCAGATGCACAGCCATAATAATCCCAGTGACTTGGGAGGCTAAGGCAGGAAGATTGCAATTTCAAGGCCAGTTTGGCCTACAAAAGTAGCGCATTCATATGGTTCAATCTAATACAAAATAATCCCTATGAGTACTTAGGATGAACATATAGGACTTGTAGGAAAATTAGTTAGAATATAGTTGGGACCAGAGTATGAAGAATTTTGAACTGAAATAATTTCAACTTTATGCCATGGTTGTTGAAGACAACTTACAAAATGATTTGGGACAAATGGCAAAAAAAAAAAAAAGTATTTTTAAATGTGTAAAGAATTTCAAATTTAAGAGCAAATGATCTGTCATTTTTCAATGTCACAAAGAAAATAATTAATGACAGCATTTGATGTTAATAAGAATTCTGGGAAACAGGACACTTCCATACACTGCCAGGTGTGCAGATAAGGACGATCTTTCTGGAAGGTAACTTGGATACCCTTGACCAAGCATTCACTTTTAAGACTGTATTGCAAGGAAATAGTCATGGATATTAAGAAAAAGTTTAGCCACTAGGATATCCTCAATGTTAAATGATAGGGAATTGGTTAAAAAAAAAACATAGGTCATCCTTATAATTGAACACTATACAGCCACTTTAAATATTCCAGTGAATATTTAAAGACCTGAAAATACAAAATTTTGTTATATGAAAAAAATAGGTTATAAAACAGTATGTGAATCATTCAGGGCTCATAACAGCTACACAAGATTGACTAGGTATGAGTTTCAGAGTCACCATTTGTAGTCATGTGACCCTGGTCAAATAATCTAATCTTTCCATAACTCAGTTTCATCATCTGTAAAATGGAGATAATGCTAGTCCCTACCTCTCAGAATTGTTGTAAAAATTAAATGAGTTAAAGGCATTCAGAAATCCACCAGTACATAGAAAGGGTGTAACTATCTAAGGGCTAGATCCTGTTTGCAGCATTAGTGTTTGTTGCCAATAAATTAAAACAACTTTTAAACTAACTTAAGAACCAAAGGTGGGAAGGAGAATCATCCAGGCAAGAACCACACCCAAATCATTCCACAGAGCTGGGCCTGTGAAGTCATCGCCCCAGCTGCCAAACACTGACCCCAAGGCTCCCACTGCCATGTCCTTGGATGCAGGACATTGCCTACAGCCACAGAACAGCTGTCTCTCCTGCCACTGGAAACCGGATGCAGCTGCCATGGCCGCTGTGCCCTGGCCAGAGTGGACTCTGCGTCATCCCTGCTGCTTTGAATCACCAGCTCCTGAATCAAGGTCCAGAGAGGATGCATCTGCTTGATTTCACTCAGGCCCCAGTTCCCAGCTGTAAGAGTGGCTGAGAAAAAGAGCATCAGGTATTTTTAATCACACAGAGAAAAGAGGGAAGATACAGCTTTATAAAATGATCAAGTCTGACAAATTTAAGGAGTAAATTTGTACACTGGGCAACAAGATATAAATGATTCTCTTATGGTTTAATAATACAAATACGCATTTACATACAAAGAATGAAAGAACTGCAAGGATTTACATTAATGTGTTAATGAATGAATCTGAATTAATCACTATGGCTTCTATAAATATCTGAATTTTCTGTGACATAGAAACAACCCTTTTTGTTTATTTGGGATTTTGTTTTTGTTTTTGTTATTTGTTTGTTGTTTGTTTTTGTGGTATGGAGATGGAATCCAAGGGCATTTTGCCCCTGACTACATCCTCGGTCCCCCCCTTTTTTTTTTCTAACATCTATTTTGGGATAGGGTCTTGCTAAATTGCTGAGGTTTGCCTTGAATTTGCAATCCTTCTGCCTCAACCTCCAAGTCGCTGGGATTAAAGGCATGTGCCACCACCCCTGGGCACCGTTTTCTTTTTTAAAGCAATACTGGGCAATATCAGATCTCTATTTTGGGAAGAGAATTAAATTTTTCTTAGCTATAGTTATGAACAGGAAGTAGAAGACTAGACTTTGATGGCCATTATTAGCCTGAGCAGGTCCTGGCAACTTAAGGAGTAACCAGTGGACCAACGACATGAGCCAACTCAGAAGCATACTAGAAATGCAGGAACTCCGGCTCATCCTAAATCTACCAAAAGTAAAGAAAGGTACAAATCAAAAGGTACTGTAGAAGTATAAGCAATGAGACTTGACACCAAAGAAACTTACATAATCTTTCATGATTATAGGCCTTAGAAGAGTTTCCAAAGATGGAAGAAGGCAAGGTCATTAGCAGACAGATTACTAGAACAAGAAACAGTGTTAAAGGAAAAAGATAAATTTGGTTTTAGGTACATGAGGTTTGAGAATTTGAATGATGGCCCAACCTACACGGGCAATAAGAAATGTCCAGACTGGGTTTAAAAGTTTGAGATAATCTAAGAAAAAGAGATGATGGAAATCATTAAAATGTGTAAGATTGCTAATGAAGAGCATGTAAAGAAAGACAAGAAATCCAAGTAAAATCCTCTGGTAATACTTACTGGCATCAGATCTGCTATTTTGCTTCCGCCATTATTCTGTCTCCCCCACACCACTTCACAACCTAGATTGTTAGCCCAAGAACTTCCTAGTTAGTCATTGGTCCAGATTGTTATTAGCCCACAAAATTCCACTACTTAAGAATAGCTCCCCGCCATTTCTCTCTCTCTCACCTACTCTAACTCTCACTCTTGCTCACTCTCACTTTCTCTCTCTCTCTCTCTCTCTCTCTCTCTCTCTCTCTCTCTCTCTCACCCTGGGGGCAGACATCCTGCCTATCTGCTTAATAAAATCTCTTGCATGAGTTCCCGTGTCCAGAGTGGTTTTCTGGGTGCTTTCATTGGTGCCATGACTCGGATGGGCTCTTCTACCACCACTTAGGCAAGTGGAATCCCATCTTCCACCCCGGACCCTGAGACCCTGGTCTCACTGTCCATTCACCCAGACACTCTCCTCCACATCCCAACACTGGCTTCAGATTGGTGAGTTTTCCCCTAGGTCGACTTAAACACTCTTCTGCTGACCTGAGACATGACCGTTGATAGTCTAGCACCCTGGAAGTGGCTAAGGAGTGGGGGTTCCCCAGTCACAACTTTTACAGTTACGGCTGGTCCCCTTAGTTGACCTTATCTGATGAGTGGGCCCCCAATCTTTATGGTGGAGATACCCTCTCAAGGTTTTCCCTCGCTCTCTCAAAAATCCTGACATCAGGTCCTCAACTCTCTTGGCTTTTGCCTGGCACACACTGATGGTCAGGTGATGACCCCATCACTGTGCTGCCTTCTTGTCTCCAGCCAACTAGTCTGCGACTTCAGGATGCCTTGGATACTGATTTGGCTGTATCAGTCTCCATCATGGGATCTGGGTCTTCCATTCCAGCAGATTCACCCCTGGGTATCTACAATCTTACACCCCTTCACCTGAGCCACCAAAACTTATTCACTTGTGTAATGATATTTGGCCACAGTATCCTTTAAATAGTCAATCCAAAATGGCCAAATAATAGCATACAGCTTCTGCAAGTGAGTAGGCAGATAGAAAGGGATTCCTTATCTTCAAGTTTTCTTTTTCTTGCGCACTTAACCTGATCTTTGCTCTTCTCACAAACCCAAACACCTTCTTTTGGCTTCTTCTTCACCTAACTGGACCTGAACCATATGTTACCTTCTACACTGGGATAAAAATGTAAATTTATTTCTAAAGGATAATGAGAGCCTGATCTGTTCAGAGGTTTATATCATGAAACATGAAAGCATTTTGCCACTTTGCCACACAAAAGGAAAGTTAAAAGCTCTCTCAGTCTTTCCTTGATTTATGTTTTGAATGTAATATCATATCATGTTCACTAGCATTCACATAGACTCAGGAAACAATATATGTAAACTTTGTAAAATGATGTTTAAAGAGGAGGCAAAGATCAACTTCAAAACTAGAACACTTTACCTAAGATTTGTAAAGAACCCCACCTTACCTGAGATAAGGCTCTGCCTCCCACCCTGCTGCATGTCAGAATGGCTCCAAAATAAGCCAAACTTCAGCTTATTTAAAGTCATATTCAAAAGATTATTTTTTGTTGTAAAATTACTGTGATCTCAAACAGGGGATATAATGTATAGCTCAGCCAAGATTCAAGAGAGCTATTATTTTTACTCTTGCTAATTTCATTTTGTAAAACTGTTACCTGTTAATGTTTTGCAGAGGCACTGCTTCAAGAACACACAACCTAGGTTAACTTGAGCTAATAAGCCATCACCTACAGGACAGATGGTATATAATGGTAACTTCCAGTACTAATACAGACTCCAGTTAAATAAAAGGGTAAATGACTATAAGATTATGGACATTAAAGTTGAAGTCCAGTACTCTTATTTTAAAACTGGTGAGACTGCCTTGCTGAATGTTTAAGATCAAGTTTAAGGTCAAGATTAACACAAAAGGGCCAAGAAAATCAGTATTTGACTCTTACCCTCCAAGTCAGCCTGAATACAGGGAACAAGAGAACTTCTCTAAGGAGCTTTGCAACTCTGGGCCACATGACTTCCTGATCAGGGAGATTTATGAGACCACCAGAAGATGAAAAGCCAATTAGTGCACCTGCTGCAGAGGAGGGTCATTGAAAAAGGGAGACATCCTTGATGCTTCTAAAGGAAGCCACCTCAACAAGGAGACCCTACCTAGCAGATGGCTCTAAAAGGGCTAAGAAGCTGCTCTCAAGTTCCCCAAGAGTGACCCCTGTAGAAACTCAGCTAGGAACAAGGTCAATTTGATCTGCTTGGTCTTGAACATCTAGCAAAATGGTTAAAACCAAAACATAGCCATTCCTCAGCATTTAAAAATGAAACAATAGTTAAATGTAACTTAAGATGTACACTTACGTTATCCCCAAGAATAAGCAAGACTGGAGGCTACAAAAGAGATTCTTAGATAACCATCAAGGGAAATTTCCAGAATCAGAAATTTTTGGTCATTTTAAGGTCTACAGATCTTCCTAAACAGGACCATTCCTACTATATTGCGTACGAAGTTCCTACAAGATCAGATACACAAGTTCTGGAACTGGCGGACACACACAAGTTCACCAACCAATTGGTCAATCAACTGCTTCTCCTTCAAGACTACCAGCCCCTGACACCCAAAACCAAGACCGACAATTCACTATTGATGCCTCCGGCTCCAAAAACTCTACTCTCACCTAAAGCCCTCCCTAATCCTCTTTTTTTACAAGAATGAGACTCTTTGCCCCTAACCAGCAGGAAGAAGCTACAGAAGAAAGACCATCATCCCACCCCTGGTATCTATAAAAACAAAAAGGGAGGAATATTGGTATCAGATCTGCTCTTTTGCTGCTGCCATTATTCTGCCTCCCCCACATCACTTTACAACCTACATTGTTAGCCCAAGAACTTCCTAGCCAGTCATTGGTCCAGATTGCTATTAACCCACAAAATTCCACTACTTAAGAATAGCTCCCTGCCATTTCCCTCTCTCACTCACTCTCACTCTCACTTTCACTCACTCTCTTTCTCTTTCTCTTTCTCTTTCTCTCTTTCTCTCTCTCTCTCTCTCTCACACACACACACACACACACACACACACACTGAGGGCAGACATTCTGCCTGTCAGCTTAATAAAATCTCTTGTGGAATGGTTTTTCTGGGTGCTTTCAATACCTATACTTTGGAGATGGGGGGAAAAGAGAAGTCAGAAAATGGGTAACCAATGCTAAGTCCATTAGGAGGTTTAGCATCAAAGAAAGCATAAGACAGGTGTTTCATTATAATTCATTTCTTTCCTCCTCTTATGAAAAATTAGGAATGATTTAAACAATTATAATAAAGGGGACATTGATAAATTAAAGGAGATCTTTACACTAGAAGCATAAAAAGGCCAATATATTTGGGGTTAACAGCAGGAATAAGGAAGAGGAGAACACTAATCCCTTGGATGTTATAGTAACAGGTCTTACCAGAAGATATTAAAAGTTCTGTGACTTCTTGGGTAAAGTTTTGATGAACATTTTGCAATCTTTGTAGTACTAGGACCACGACTTAACTTTGCTTCATTTATTCATTCAGAAGTATTTATTAAGCACTTACTACGAGCCAGGCCCACTTACAGATGTTGAGGATACAACTATTGACAAAACCAACAAAACCCCTTGCTCTCATGGGAATTGCATGCTAGAGGGGGCAACAGACAATAAACAAAAGAAATAAGTAAATACATTGTACGTTAGATAGTGGTAAATGAAGGGTTAAAAGTATGGCATGTGAGCTGGAATTTTAAAAGAGGTGACAGAGAAGATCCCACTTGAAAAATAAATAGATTAAAGAAGAAAGACTGGGAACTGATATTAGCCAAATTATATTGTTATACCTTGTGCATGTACAGCTAAATGCAATCACTATGTACAACTTTAATGCACCAATAAAAGTGTGGGAAAAATGAATAAAACTGAAAGAGGTGAGGAAGCCACTTGTGCAGATAGATACCTGAGGAAGAGCATCCCACAGCAAGGTGCTAAAGCTGAGGTGGTCCTGGTTAGTCAAGGAGACCAGTGTGGCTGGACTGAGGAAGGGAGGGTGGGCAGGAATAGAGGACTAAGCAGGAAAAGCCCTTGGAAGAGTATATGAATGGCATTATCTGACTTGAATTTTCACCTTCTGGCTGCTATTGTTAAGAACTTACTAAAGATGAAAAACTAGACAGGAGGCAGGAGAGAAGATGACTTGGACCAGGCAACTTTGACAGTTTTCTCTCTTTTCAGATAGCTACCTTTCTGTTTTGGGCTTCCTTGTGGTATACCCTACTTTAGTGGGATGGAAGGAGGGATGAGAGACTGTGTGTAGCAGAGAGAAAAATAGCAGAACTCCACTCTCTGGTTATACAAGTCTATGAACTTTCACATTCATCTTCAGCCACACGGAATAAAAAGTACAATCAATTTGAACACCTAGTCCATTAAATACGTACATCCTCTAAATTATTATAGCTTCAATTCGATCTTTAAAAAAATTAAAGCCATTATCATCACTGTCAATAAACTTAGAGTAAGGCCAAGGTAACAGTAAAAGAACCTGATAATTTCTGTTAAAGAAATGAGCAAGATTTTTGAAATGTAGAATCACTAGTAATGACTAGTTCTGACAGGTGTAATTGTAAGCTTTCTACTTTTTCAATGCTATAATTAAAACAAAAATGAAAGTGAAACCAGAGTACACACAGAGACCTGAGTCACATCAGGACACACAACTTGCTTTTCCTGCGGATCTGAAACCAAAGCCTCCATTTATTTGTTGAAGATTAAAAGGATAAACTGATTTTTTTTTAAATTTTAAAATACACAGACAACTAAGGCAAATCAAATGTTGATTCAGAGAGAAGAGTTGTCAACACCGTATCAATACTGCCCTGGATTGTAGAGTACTTGAATGTTTACACAGCACTTGTACTGCCTTTATCTCATTGGAATCTCACAATAGACCCATTCATATCACTATTCTTAATTTATACATGAAGTCTTCAGGAAGTTAAGAGGTTACCTGAGGGCATTCGATTAACTAGCAAGTGCCAGTATTGGAAACAGCACCCTCACTTCCAAGTTCACTGCCTTCCACACTGTACCAAGCTGTGTTCTCTTCCTGATAGAGAACTGCGGGATGAAGGAGATGGTTTTCCCATGTGGGAATTATCCAGGTCACAAGACCTAAGGTGGAAAGTAGTACCAATGGAAAGGCACCAGCTTGGGAATAACAATCTTCTTGTCCCCATACTGTTCTCCCCATTTAATGTTGGAAAAACCAAGAAATAGGCATTTATTCCACATTAGCCAGGGGTGGTTTGCAATTTCGACTTACTTAAAACTTCTTCCCTAGTCCCCTTTAGGGATTACTTGGTCTCCTGGCCAGCTCTTTAGCCACTTCACCAGGCAGCAGGCAGGGCAAGAAGAAGAGCTTGTAACTGGTTTGATTAAAAAGTTGGAAGAAGAATAGAGGAACTTTAGATTACAAAGAGGGAAATGAGAGGGGGAGGGGGCGGAAGTATGAAAAACAGTGGAATGAGATAGACATCATTACCCTATGTACATGTATGATTACACAAATGGTATGAATCTACATCATGCACAAACACAGAAATGAGAAGTTGTACCCCATTTGTGTACAATGAATCAAAATGAAGTCTGTAAAAAATTTAAAAATAATTTTTTAAAAAAGTTGGAAGAAGAAAGCCTTTCATTATTTTCATTTAGGCTTTGGAGTCTTTCTAGATTAGAGTTATTTATGTAACCTTTGCTACCATTCTCTTAGGTAAACCTAGAATAAATAATGCAGTAAAATGATTTCAGAACTGTAATCCTAGAAACTGGAGAGGCCGATGCAGGAAGATCACAAGTTCGAGGCTAGCCGCAGCAATTTATCTCAAATAAAAAAGGGCTGGAGATGTAGCTCAGTGGTAAAACACTGTGTTCAAACCCCAGCAACGAAAACAACAACAACAGAATGAGAATGATACTAAGGGTGTGCTGAGACAGGTATTTTTGTATATTCTTAATATAAATGTAAATTGTTATTTTTTCTGGAGAGAAATCTAACCATTGGAGAGATTATTTCTCACACGAGAAAAATCAGAGTAATTGAACTAAAGTTGGAACTAAGTTGGAACTAAATTCTGATTCTTTTTTCCCCTAATCAAGTGAATTCACACAGAAAATTCACACTCAGTGCCATAAGATAGAACAAAAAGCAAGTTTTCTGCCATCTCCCGCCCTCTGCAGACTCAGTGGATTGAAAAATAAGGGTCCTTGCCCCAGGAGGGAAAGCAAAGGTTTTTAATTCTCACTATTCTGGGGAAAATTTAGAACATATACTGATGGAAAGAATTGGAAATATCTGGATGCTGTAGGTCTCTCAAGATCACATCTGCCTCAAACCCATAGGAGAGGGAAACAGAGTCTTGCACAGGCTCCAGCAGGCAAAATGCAGGGTCTTCTGGAGAGAACCAAAGGGCTCGGGTGTTTCCAGGCCCATCAAGATATGGTGATGGGTCTTAAAAACAGTCAGGCATAAGCCTTCAGATTACATTACTATACGCCAGACATGGTCTAACAGGTCAGATACAACCTCTGTCCCCAAATTCAATTGCTGCAGTGTAACAGAGCTGCTTGATCTTGCTTACAACTTGAAAGCTACTATTTCAGCTAAATTAAGAAACAGTCTGGTAGCAAAAGGAGAAAGTCTGATTATAACAGGAATTTGCATAGAAGGCCTAGGCTCCACTAAAAAAGAGATTTTTCTAAATTCTCCTACCTGTACACTGATCACAATTTATAATAGAAACTGAGAAGAAACTAAATACCCAATCAAGAATGTGATGTAGGTGATTATTAGGAGCTTAGGGGAGGGGAACAGGGAAGTTGTTCATGAGTGCAGCTTCAGTTTTGCAAGACAAAAACATTCTAGAGATCTGTTGCACAACAAGGTGCACATAGTTAACACTACTGGAAACTTGAAAATGGTTATGATGGTTAAAGTTGGTAAAGAGGGGAGTGTGCACCTGTTAACTAGCAAAAATGGACAGTGTTTATCCCATAACAAGTTAAAATACAGAATACAAAGAGGATCTGGATAAGCAGACTCTACCCTGTCTTTCCCACTGACTGCAGATGTAAAATGGACAGAATAAATATGGCAGCTCTAAAAATGATGTTATTATTACCTAGTAATAATAACAATAATAATAATACTAATAATAATTTTTAAATAAAATAGAAATGAAATCACAGCAAGCAGGCTGGGAAAGAAGAACAGATTTTGAAATAATGCTGACAAGCAGGGAATTTCCCATTATCTTTTCTCTCCATTATCTCCTGAAACCTGAAGCAGGAACCAGGCAAGGAAAAAGCCCCAGATGAATGAAGTCTTATAGTTCTAACCCAAGGAGGAAGAAAGGAGATCCCTAGTGCTCAGAGAAAACAGGAGAAACATCTGTTTCCTTTCTTCTTTCCTCCATTGTCTCATGCCCACTCATCGAGGCAGGCCAGGAGGAGCAGCTGTGGCAGCCACACAGTGGCAGGAGCAGGGAGTCCCAGCTGCCTGAAACTCAGAGATGAAATGTTCACTGGAAGCCAGTTTGGAGTTGTAGGAAGAGGATCACGGTATGAGAACTAGAATAGTGGACCTGATGTGGGCACATTGCCTGAGAGCCACCCAGATGATTTGTCACATGTCACTGGAAATGTAAATCTAAAACTCAGAGAAGAGGTCCTGACTAGAATTACAAGTTTATGAATTGTCTGCCTTTAGAAGTTAAAGCTAAAGACTCTAGATGTTTTCTCCTTATTACTGAGTGACAGCTAATCACTGAAAATTTCTTATAGCATTCTTTAGTATTGGCTGCACTGAAATAAATGATAAGGCAGATTAGGACAATTCTAAAAATCAAGGCTGTGGTACCCATGGAAAATATAAACAGGATTTCATTTGGTCCTAGGATCTGATGCCTGTATGCTAAGACAAAGATCTTCAGATTTTATTTGCATATTCCCTAAAATAAATTTGAAAATTTTTATATTCCCTCAGACTTTTTAAAATTGTCATCTAAAATTTTTCATCATAAATTTAGTTAATGGCATAGGATATGATTTCTGGTGTACTATAATATAGACATAGTTTAAATTAAGCTATGAAATCACTCTTAAATATAACCTAGAGAAGGTAGTCAGCAGGGTGGCACATGCCTGTAACTCTAGGGACTCAGGAGGCTGAGGCAGGAGGATCATAAATTGGAGGCCAATATCAGCAACTTAGTGGAACTGGGGATGTGGAGAAGAAGAAGGAGAAGGTGAAGGGGAGGGGAGGGAGAGGAAGGGGGGAGGAGGGGAAGGAGGAGGAGGAGGAGGAGGAGGAGGAGGGGGAGGAGGGGAAGGAGGAGGAGGAAAAAGACAACTTAAATACCATATAGGCCCAACACTCACCATCATCTATTTTATCTTTTTTTTTTTTTTTGATGTGTGTGTGTAGTATTAGGAATTAAACCCACAGGTGCTCTACCACTGAGCTACATCCCCAGCCCTTTTTATTGCTTATTTTGAGACAGGGTCTCACTAGGTTACCAGTGAACTTACAGGTCTCCCTAAATTTCTAAGACTAGCCGCAAATGTGTGATCCTCCTATCTCAGTCTCCCAAATTGATGAGATTACAGCGTGCCACCATGCCTGGTGATTATCATCTACTTAAAAACATGTATATAAACAAACTCTTCTTTATTTTCAGAAATTTTACATTATTTCCTTTTCTCCTTGAACTCATATTTTCATTCCACTCTACCAACAAAATTATATACTAATATGTCATATTTTGATGCTTGGAAATATTTTCTTGACCATTGTATCATAATCTTTTGCAATAAAATATGCATACAAATTGAAATAGTCTCTGGTTCTGCACTGCTGTCATTTTTTCTTCTGTATATAGTTGTCATTAACAGTTATCATATGGACAAAATTGATCAACCAGAATAAATGGCATATTCAGCTAAATGTTAATATACATGACTAAAATTTTATTGCAAATGCATCTTGTGAGATAGTGAAGCTTTTTTTCAATTAGTTTATGTAACTGTCAGTTAATATTAATTATTATTATAATTAGACATCCATTTTATTCTTTTTTCAATGTTAGCTCTGAAAAAACTTATTCGCATAAAAGAATAGTTAAACTAGAAGGAGTTTTATTACAGCAATGACCTGCAATTATTCAAATACCTTCAGAGTTATGAGTAAAATCACATAGAAATGTATTATCAAAAGTTATTTTGGGGGGCCAGGGTCATGGCTCAGTGGTAGAGTGCTTGCCTACCATGTGTGAGGTACTGGGTTCAATTCTCAGCACCACATATAAATAAATAAATGTCCATTGACAACTAAAAAATTTTTTTTAAAGTTAATTTTTGAAAATGTGGTATATATATTTGATGAAATATTACTCAGCTTTAAAGAAGAATGAAAAAATTATGGCATTTGCCAGTAAATGGATGGAGTTGGAGGAATATCATGCTAAGAGAAATAAGCCAATCCCCAAAATCCAAAGGCTGAACGTTTTCTCTGATATGCGGATGCTAATCTACAATAAAGTAGGGGGTTGCTAGGGAAGAATAGAGTTACTTTAGGTAGAGGGGAGTGAAGGGAGGGGAAGGAATATGGGAGTACAGAGGATAGTAAAATGAAGCAGCTATTATTACCTTATATACATGTATGACTGTATGACCGATGTGATTCCGCAACATGTATAATCAGAAAAATGAGCAATTATACCCCATTTATGTGTATCAAGGTGCATAAATGCATTCTACTGTCATGTATACCTAATTAGAACAAATAAAAAAAATTATAAAGTAAGAAAAAAAGTTTAAGTAAAAACAGAAAACAAAGTTACTTTTTAATAACTTAGCAACTGACCACTCAATTAAGGTTTCTCCTTTAATTTTGCTGAAAGAATTGAAAATCTGAGTTACAAAAGGACTTTTTACTCAGTTATTATAATTATTCCCCCAATGGATAATGGAGAATTATCCATTCCAACTATTTGAATTGTCTTTTTTGATTTGGCACTTAAGAGCTTCTTCCACCCCAAGGCAATGTAATGCAGAACTGTCTTGAATTTCCTAAGGTGGGTAGTAGAGGGAAGGAAATTGAGCAAAGGACAATAAGAAAGAAGAAAGGAGAAACTGCAAGGGTGTCCTAAGGTGGATTAGCTTAAAGGAGAATGTGGAAGTTGAAGATCCAGAAACTGATCCCAGTTAATCTCTCTTTAGACCTTTATGTCCCTTAGAAGTCGTGGTATATCCTTAGTTGGTTTAAACTAACCAGTATTTCCTCTCTTGCCTTTCTTCATAACCTATTTTTTTAAAGAAATTTAAAAAAAGCAGAAAAAGGGCAAAAAATGCAAGAGTATTTTTAAAAATTGTGGGAAACACCAGTCTGACCCATAGGGGTAAGGAAAACCTCAGAAAATAGGGCTGGGGAAAGCAGGAGGAGGAAAGGTATCCATGGATGGGGTAGATCAGGAATGGAGTACCCACCTTTACTCTCAGAAAGGGGTAGAAACTTGAAGTCAGATCTTTCCTTCCTGAATCAGCACTCTGGGGTTGCACATTCACTCAACAAACTTGGGGTTTTTTTGGAGGGCAGGGCACATTCAAAGTCAGCATCTGTGCTGAGGCCCAGGGATACCAGGACCTTTTCACTCCTTTACACTCCTTACCTTCAAAGAACTTATTCCAGCTGATCAGTTCTCAAGTTCTTCACTGAGACTCTCTAACCCTCTGCTTCCCCGTAAGGACTTTTCCAAGGATTTCTCCCCACACCCCTATTCCCTATTCTACCATCCACCAAAAGCTATGTTCATCTCATTTCTCCAGACATTATTCCATGTTTTAAAATACAGAGTGTGCCATGTCATAACTGGTGCTGCAAGTGGGTTACACCGATGCCCAGGATAGCTAATTCTTCAGATCCTTAGTAATTCAAACAGAAGGGCTAAGACCCAGGCACTGGGAGGCCACAGTTTGGACTCCTCTAAGCAATGAGGGGCTTCTTTCCCTATGGTGGACAAATATTAACTTATTTTTCTATGTGCCCTGATTCAAGTATGTCGGGAAGGGCTGTAAATTTATTTATCAAATCATGAACCAAAATGTCTAAGCACAAGTTCAAATGCACTACCTGAAAGTTGCATCTGGCCTGAAGATACCTTTGATTTGGCAGAAAGAGTGTTGACAACTTAAAAAAATAATAATTTGTTTTCAACATTAACAATTTTCAAATAAAAATCTAGATATCTGGTTTCTCACAAAAAATTGACACTGAGCCATAATCTCATTTTGCAACGGTCAGCTGGCAATGTGTAACAGCTTCCCCCTTAAGACAGAGTGCACCCTTTTCACATTCCCTGCCTTCTTTCGCCCACGCTTCTTGTCTGCCCTCCCACACCCATCACCAGTTGAGCTTCTCCCTGGTGCACTAGAGTACAATCTGCCCTTACACAGCCTTCACAATTAACATGAGTGAACAAACATACTTAAAGCTCCTGCTGTCTCAGTAACAATACCCTCAAAATAAGCAATTTATTTTTACGCTAAAAATAATACATATGCAATATAGAAAATTTAGAAAATGAAAAAATGAAAAAAGTTATTAAATTACCAGTGATTTTACTACCTAGAAACAATCATTGTTAATACCTCGGAATGCATTTTTTTTTCTGCCTTTTTCCATTGTTACATTCAAAGCTATGTATGTAGTTCTGAGAAGGCTTATATTTTTGCACATATTAAAGCCATTATTATTTTCCTTGGTCCTTAAAACCATGGGATTTGCTTAGCAATCATGATTTCCTAGAAATAAAAATCACCTACTTTTAACTTTATTGTTTAACACAATGTTATATACTTTGAAACATATACTATTTTAATTTACATTACATGCATTGGCCTTGTATAAAATTTTTAACTTATTTGGAACTGGCATGAGCTCTCAGAAGGCATATAAAATGCTTTGATGCTTAGATAATATAATCCATGACTTGGATCTGGTAGAGAACAGTATGCTATGACTTTTGTTTTCAGAGTTTAGGATGTCTATAATACTTCATTTCAGGTGACTATCAGCTGGAGGTGAACTGTAGTTGTATTGCATTTACCCATATCTGTATTTCAAAAATACTTGAGAGACAGCATGTTAAATGACAAGAATAAGAACAAAACAACCCTTCTTTCCATCTCTTTAATACCCAGGAACTAGATTAGCCTCTAGACTTCAAGAAGGAAGAAGCATAAATTGACCAAGATTAAGTTTCTGTCATCTTTTATTTAGCTTGCTACTGGGGGATTATGTAGAAATTAAGCTCATAGAATTGTAGACATATAGAAAAATATGATAAAATTTCTGGATGCCCAAGTTGTTGGAGTTTTATCTTGCTTTGCCAGCTGTTTCTCCCTATGAAGGCAAGGTCACTGGTTCCTGGAACTATAATGTGAAAATAAAAGTAAAATTCTAAAATCTTTATAGAAATTGTTGATAATGGAGCAAAAATAGCAATTATCTCTTCTCTTTTAAATGTGATTGATAAGTTTTCAGAGATTTCAAGATACTGGTGATAACTGCAGACTGAGAGAAGAAATTATGAGTTTTTAAAAAAATCATTCTTTTCTGTCCAAGTAAAATTAAAAAGTGTCAGGAAAGGTGTTTGTTCGAATGTGGCTCTTTATGGTCAATTGAGATTATTTTTAGTCCTTTTTGCTGTAAATTGAAGTAGCTTCAACAGCAATAAAAACAATTTGAACAACTGTCATAAAAAATTCCATTTTGAAGTCACTCCATGTTGAGTTTTTCCTCCTTGAACTTTTAAGCATGGATTATTTTAACTTTCACTTAAAGAATGCCTACTGGGTGCCAGGCATTAGGCTAAGCATTTCTAAGTGCTGAGGGAAAAGGACAAACAAGACACAGTCTTTTTCCTTGTTTTAGTCTAGAGAAAGACGATTGCATTGCAGAGCAACGATGAAGTGCCTTTTCAAGAAGGAAGCATCAATGGGATGTGCATCAAAATTCACAACAGGAGCATGCTGTGCAAATCAAACTGGAGAAGTGAGAATAAATGAAGAAAGCATATGATAGCCAAGTCTTAGAGGATGAGTCAAGAGTTCTCATGTGAACTGGTGAGGAAAGTCATTTCAAGCAAAAGTAACAGTACGTGTGGAGTTATGGAAGGGTGATAAGAAAGCAAGAGAAATTTAGGGAAGTAAATTGTTTCAGCATGACCAAGAAGTTAAATTGCAGAGAGGAAGAGTGCTGGCAGATAAGGCTAAATTGAGGGGCAGATGTCAGATAACAAAGAACCTTTCTGTTCTGCTGAAGGTTTGAGTTTTATTTTGAAGGCAATGGGAATTCATGGAAGATTTTTTAATGACAGAGAGCTATGATCAGATTTGTGTTTTTAGCTGATCAATTTGTTGGCAGAATGGAGGACCAGTGCTGGAAACAGACTAGTTAGGAAGCTGGTGCAGGCACCCAAGTAAGAAATGGTAACGGAATGCACTTAGGTGGTAACAGTGAGGACAGAGAATAGAGGATGCAAGTGAAGATATTTAGAGGCAATAATACCTGATAACTTCCTTCACATGAAGAATGAGGAACTTTCTGGTCATGGTCATTATAAATGCTTGTAAGAATATTAAATGGCCTTCACGGGTATAAAATTCATACATAAAAAAATAACACTCACTCTTATTTTTGAGTACTAAAATAGCCAGTTGAAATCTTTCCACCCTCCTGAATGAAAGAGTCTCATGATCTCATTTGAACATTCAGTACATCTTTTTCCGAACCATGAAACCACCACTTGCTGAGAAGGTGACAAAGAAACAGAGATGTGGTTCTTTAGAATTATAGCAATTTCACATATCTGCCACCACAATCTAGTACACCTATTCATCCACCCACCTCTTGTCATTATTAATAGCCTTTTGCTTTCTCAATTTTCCACTCAAACCTAATTTTTTAAAAAATGGGCTGACCACCAAATTGGGCCAGTCCCTTTTATAAACAATCCTTATAGAGCTTCTGCTTTCAGTTTTTAAAAAATAGAGTTATCCTAAATGTCCAAAGATATGGTTGAGTTATATCATCAACCTTCTTAAATGTGTCAGAAGGAAGCAAGGGAATTGTAATGCAATGTGATTTTAAGTTTAGGACTTAAGTCATATACTATGGCACTATGATAGATGTGATTTGAAAATGTTCTCACTAATATCAATTTGCATACATTTGAATCAGATAGGAAAGGCATTGTTCATTAGTTTTTTGTTTTTTGGTTTTTTGTTTTTTTTTTCTCCGTACTGGGAATTGAACTCAAGGGCATTCAACCACTTAGCCACATCCCCAGCCCTATTTTGTATTTTATTTAGAGACAGGGTCTCACTGAGTTCCTTAATGCCTCACTGTTGCTGAGGCTGGCTTTGTACTCTTTTGATTCTTCTGCTTCAGCCTCTTGAACTGCTGGGATTACAGGTGTGGCCACCATGCCTGGCTCATTCATTAGATTTTATAAAATTGTAAAACAACACTGAATTAGTTGGAAACTTTTGCAACCTTATTGAAAAAGTTCATTGTCATATGAGACATTTTAGGAATGCTTTTAACATGAACCTTTTTTTTTCTCCATATGCCCTTGAAGTCACTGTTAAATTATTATTGCTACAATAAAACATATAGAAGTCAATTACCAGTGGCATTTAATGGTAGAAGGAATGATGGGAAATAGAATTCAGGAAATTCCTAATTCCACTAACCATTCCACAAGAAATTCAGAATTTCCAAGACAAAAATTCCAGTCTTGGTTTGTACAATAGATGAGTTCCTGTAATTTGAATTTACAGAAGAAACCATGGCAAATATTTTGCTTAACTCCCTAATATTAAGTAACCAAGGACTAGAGAATTATCTGATACAACCAGTGTGACAAAACTGGTTGGTAAAGACCTTCAATTTAGGCCAGAGCTCTTCCCAAGCTCCCTGCTTGCCTTTTTCCATGAACTTATCATCAATTTAATTGAAGCAAAGAAGTTTCAACCAAAGAAGGAATTATTTTTCAAAAAGTTAATAACCAGTCTCTAAATTATACTGTATTTTATAAATTGTGATAATTATACCTCTATTCAGTATACTTAAAGGAAAATATATTCAAGCAATTACATCTGTCAAATTTGAACTGAAAGGATTTGTAGGTTGTGTGGGAACATAGTCTGAACTGACCAAAAGAGTGAAGTTCAAAATACTTCAGAAGAATTTTTTTCTTTGGAGTAAATACAGCAATGAGACTAGGCTGACCATGTCTCACTCAAAGACATTAGGGATTTTATTTTAGTAACTGGATGTGGAGAATTAGTAATCAGATGTCTAAGTTCAGTTGTTCCATCTTTTCCTGCATTAGTGAAGTCTAAAGCTTAGCCAGCTTCTATCAAATTTGTGAATTTTTGAAGTCCTAATAAAGGTGTTACTGTAATTGTGAAAAATCTCCATCAAAGGTAAAGAAGGGACTTGGCAAAAAATACCCTAAACTTTCAATGGAGCACCAAACAGGAACATTCTCTGTCTTTTGACCTCATTGTTCTCTTTCATCATCATATACTATAAAGAGAAATGAGATTGTCACACTAAGGGCTTAACATACGAAAAATTTTGGATTTGGC
The DNA here is from genome assembly GCA_020662805.1 of Glaucomys volans. NCBI lineage: Eukaryota > Metazoa > Chordata > Mammalia > Rodentia > Sciuridae > Glaucomys > Glaucomys volans. The sequence continues at coordinate 128,987 of JAJEJO010000399.1, forward strand.
AATCTTTTATCTTCAGGCATAATATTCAAATGTGGTTACTTGATTCTTGAATGCTGAATTTCTTTTTACTAATTTGTCTTGAGAATGAGGAACATTTGGCTGCTCAGAGGAATTCATTTTCATATGGGCTGGGTGGGGCCCATGCCAAGGAAAGTTCAATGCCATAAAACAATTACTCAAGCCCTGTGGGTGAGCCATTATTATCCAAGAGTTAGGCTATTCATTGAAGAACTTACCTTGTGAGTCCTGGTCCTGTCCTAAAAATTCTTCTCATAAAGTGGTGGCTATTCCCAATCAATAAAGGAAGGGAACTGACATTTGAGCACTGCACTGTTTTTTACATGCTTCCTCATTCTCACAAAAGCTCTGTAAGACATGCATTATCCCACTCTCACAAAAGAAGGAACCAATTCTGAGAAATGAAGAAAGTTGCTCTCAGTCACACAACCAAAAGTCTGGTCTGTCTAGGCTAAGAGTTCAAGCCCCTTCCAACATACTATGCTCTTTCCCCAATTTAGGAGCAGTTGCAGGACCCCAAAATCTATATTCAAAGTGAAAATATATTGTAAAATCCAATGTCCTTTGGATATGAAAAGACTTGACCATGCTACGATGCCATATTATGCCTCTGTACATTTTATCAGCAAAATCTGCTGGCTATCCTTCACTTCAAAGAGCCAGAAAACATTTCTAGCTATGATTGACTAACTCTAGGGTGAGCACTTAAGACACGCAATTTGATGATGATGGGAGCATTTGCTTCACAGCCATCAAACCAGACTTAATCCCAGCTTCATTGCATTGAGATTGTCAGGTGCCAAAAAGAGTGATGACAGGGACCAAAGCAGATGTGATGACAAATTAACAAGGGAGCCTGCAGGCCAGGAAACAGAGAGGAGGCATTCGAAGCCTACACTCAAGTATAATTTCAAGTCATCTAATGTTGTTGACTGAAAAAGTCTGTCAGAAAAGTAGCCCTGTTTTAACTGAAAGAGCCACAAAGACAAGACAGCTGAACTCCCAGAAGGAGCTGCTTTTGTCATCATTAACTTCATCGCTGTCTGGCTAAACATCCTGGGCTGACTTTCACATGCAATGGGATCGTGTAGGATGGAACATTAGGTCATGTCCAGTTTGCCAGGGACAGTCAAGTATGTTCTACATTTAGAAGAAGAATTTCTGGGCCCCTGCCCCCTTAAAAGGCCACAGGGCAGCCTAGGGTGAGTTAGAATAACAATGTCTTGTTTTACATACACATGCAAACTGCCTCTAGAATTACTCGGACTGCATTTTCATATTATCAATGTGGAAAATATCAGTAGCACAGTATTTTCATCATAGTCACAAAGACAAATATGAAAGACCTGCCTAATAGTGAGTATTCACACACATTAGGGTACATTTCATCATGGTGAACTGCCTCCCAAATATGCCTCTCATGAAATGCAATGGTGTATTGAACAGCCCCAAGAATAAATGTGTTAAAATATAAATGTGTAAAAACCAAAAGATTTTTTAAAACCAAACACCAAAGGACATGAAAACAGTATTTTTAAGTATGAAAAAAAAGAGTCCACCATCACATTCATAACCAAAGTTGTGCAAAATGAAACTGTAATGAGATCTGCTTTCTAATACTCACAAAAATCACACTATTCAATGCAGAAAATAGTACTTGGAGATGAGATTTCTCATACTTGGCTAGGAAAAGTGTAAATTCCTATGAGCTCTATGGAAAGTAATTTACCAGTATATTTCAAACATCTAAAAATGTTCATACTTCCTCTGAAAGTACAGTGCTATCAGAAATTTTGACGGTGGGATCAGTTTGTTTTAAAACGTTTGAGAACCACTGCCCTAGACATTCTCACCCACTCTCCTGGCCTAATGACTACATGCTATAGATTGAACATTTATGTGACCCCAAAATTCACATGTTGAAACCCAATCCACAATGTAATGGTGTCTGAGGTGGGGCCTTTCAGGGGTGATTAGGTCATGAGGGACTCTGAGAGCTTACTTGTCAGACTATATCATGTGAGGTTACAGCAAGAAGACTCCATCTATTAGGCAGGAATTGAGCCCTCACCAGGCATGGAACTGCTAATGCCTTGAGCCTGGACTTCCTGCCTCAAGAACTCTGAGAGATAAAAGCTCTCTCTTAGTTAGGGGACCTGCCCAAAGACACAGACCAGCAAGCGGAGTCAACATGCTGGTGGCCGGTACCCCGCAGAGTCCCTTAGATAAATCTCACCTTGACCAAGAAAGAAGCTGATGGGCAAAGCTATGGTAACTTGTCTGCATCGGGCGCTGAACCCAAGATGAAGGTGGATTGCATGTTGGGCCTGAAGTTGAACTACCTCTTAGGTGCCTGCAGACCCAGGTCTTCCAGCTGGGTCTGGCTAAGTCTATCCACCCTTCTCAAGCACCTTTCCCATGCACCACATCCAGCCTGCGTGCTTCCACGTCAGCACCACCTCAGGGTCCGCAAGCAGGTGGTGAACATTCATTGTCTGCCTGGACTCCGAAAACCAAACAGTTTCTCTCTGCAGTCTCCATACGCTGGTCCCCCCCCCCACCCCCCCGCCCCCGCTCCCGCTCCTCCACCAGAAGAGGAAGCATGCCAAGAAGGGCCAAGGTAGGGTCCAAGCTGGATATGAGGAGGAGGAAGGTTAAGCCCACCCCTCCCCTCCTGGGCTGAGGATTGTTTTGTTTTCTAGTCAGATAATAAAATCGGATAAACACTTAAAAAAAAAAAAACAAAAAACTGTGAATGGTTGAGTTGTGGCTCAGTGGTAGAGAGCTTGCCTAGTACATGTGAGGCACTGGGTTGGACCCTCAGCACCACATAAAATTAAATGAATAAAGGCATTGTGTCCATCTACAGCTAAAAATATTAAAAACAAAAACTGTGAGAAATAAATTTCTGTTGAATACAAGCCAGTCTATAGGAATTTCTTAAAGCATCCTGAATGCACCAAGACATCATCTCTAAGCAAATGAGACCTAAATCAATATCTGTACTCCAGATGAATTTTCTGAATTCCAAGCCCATATATCAATTATTCAGTTGGTATTTCCAAAATAAGCATGTTTAATATTAAGTTCAGATATTTGCCCCCCACCTTCTTCTCTACGTCCAGTGATCCCAATCTCTATGAATGGCACTATCATTTCTGCTCAAGCAAGAAAACTAGATGTTATATTTGACTCTCCGCCTCTTCCACTTCATCTCCATATCTAATAAAGCACTCCTTCCTAACAACATAAGATATTGCTATGGGTCAATGTGTTCCCTCCCAAATTCAAGTGATGAAGCTTTAACATCTTATGTGACTCTTCCTGGAATCTTCAGTAAGTAGTTAAGATTAAATGGCTAAATAAAATCTTAAGGATGGGACCCCAATCCCATAGGATTGAGATTTATAAAAAGAGTCCCTCTCCCATTTCTATCTCTGTCTGTCTCTTTCCCCACATCTCTCCTTATCTCTCTGATACAACAAAAAGATGGTCATCTGAAAGCTAAGAAGAGAGACTACACCAGAGACTGACCCTGCCAGACTTTGATCTGGGACTTCCAGGCTCCAGAATAATAAGAAAATTAAGCACTGCTATTGAAGTCACGCAATGTATGGTATTTTATTATGGCAGTCTGTGAAGACTAAGACAGTTATCTATAATCTATCCATTCATCTCCACAGCTACCATCCTTGGATAGACTATCATCACTCATTTCTTTCTTCATTCCTTCTTTCTACCCTTCCTTTCATTTTGAGACAGGGTCTCACTAAGTTGCCTAAGGCTGCCCTCAAACTTGGAATCCTCCCGGGAAGTTGGGATTCCAGAGTGTGCACTGCAGCACCTGGCTACCATTACCTCTTGCTTGGACTACTGCAATAGTTTTAAGTTTCCATCTAGATCAGTCTCACACCCCTTCAGAACATTATCTAAACCTAACTGGAGGGATATCATTATGTTAGGTTTCTTTTTTAAATCATTCAATGGTTTTCCAAAGTCTTTTAAGTAATGACCAAATATTTAACATAGATACATCAGGATAACATAAGAAATATTAGCTGGTGGTCCCCAACCCCACACCAGGATACTGACCCTTATCTTTCCTCATCTAACTGCTTGCTAATTCCATGGCCTCATCTGCACCCTCCTAGTCAGCCATGTTGGCAAATATGACCTCTCCACAGCCCACTTGCTTGTGAGTTTGTGCTCAGGTCCATTTCTTTAGTACCCCATGCAGGGTCTGCATATACTCCTACTCAGAAAGTATATGTTCCACATTTCTCTAGTGCTCAGATGGTTATTTTGTTGTTCTGTTGTTGTTGTTGTTGTTTCTCTTCTCAGCTTTCTTTGTTGCACCCTCTTCCCGTCTATGGGAAATGCCTCCTAGCTTACAGTCCAAGTGGCAGAGGGTTAAAGGTTAACATAGTTCTTGGATTAAAACACATCAATTAATACTTTACAAACTGCTCCCAATACATTGGCTAAAATGTCTTGTACTATTTGGCCTCTCTGTGATGCTCTCTCTCCACTCCAAGTCACTAGGTGAAAGCCATGCTGACTTAGTTCCTTGAATACACCATGCTCCCTCCCACCTTTGAGCCATTGCACAAACCGTCCTATCTACCCAGAATACTTTTTATTCCCCCTTCCCTTTGTGTATTCACCTATCATGTCTCAATAGAAATATCATATCCTTAGGAAAACATCTTCAACCTTTTTTTTGGGGGGGGGGGGGTTGTTTTAGTCAGTTATTTCGCAGCTGTGACTAAAAGGATCTGACCAGCACAATTATAGAGGAAGGCTCACGGTTTCAGAGGTCCATAGAAGGCCGGCTCCATTCTTTGGGGCTCAAGGTAAGGCTGACCTTCATGACGAGAGAGGGTGGTGGAGGGAAGCAGCTTACATCATGGTGATCAGAAAGCAGAGAAAGAGATTCCACTCTGCAGATATAAAATATATACCCCATAGCCACACCCAATTCCCCACCTTCTCCAGCCAAATCCTACTACTTCAATTAATCCAATCTGGGATTAATTCACTGATTGTGTTCAGACTCTTAACACCCAATTCTCCTCTGAACCTTCCTGCATTGTCTCACATGTGAGTTTTTGGGGGACACCTCACATCCAAACCATAACAGGGTGTGTACCAGGGCTTGAACTCAGGGGCCCTCTACCACTGAGCCACATCCCCAGACCTATTTTGTATTTTTAAAATTTGTTCTAATCAGTTATACATGACAGCAGAATGCATTTCAATTCATTGTACACAAATGGAGCACAACTTTTCATTCCTCTGATTGTACATGATTTAGAGTCATACCATTTGTGTGATCATACATGTACCTAGTGTATTTTGTATTTTGTTTAGAGACAGGGCCTCACTGAATTGCTCAGTGCCTCACTTTTGCGGAAGCTGGCTTGGAACTCATGATCCTCCTGCCTCAGCCTCCTGAGTCTCTGGGATTACAGGCATGCGCCACCTCACCTGACTTGACCACTTTTATGTAAGAGAAGTCCTCCTGCTATACATTCCCACTATATTCAGAATTTCTTTCAATTTGTAATTTTTGAACTTATAATTCCTTACAATTATTTATTTAATGTCTATTTATGTTTATAGTAGTAGACTTTAAGCTATAAATTCCAGGTGTCTCTTTTGTTCTATAATGGAATCTCAGTGTATGTATATAACATGCAAAGGGTTCAGTAAATATCTATGACTGATGACAAGGTTAAATTCTTTTTGCATAGATTTCAGAATTGTTTATCTACAGTATCTAAGACCACAAGACATGTTTTTTTTTAAGTGTTCCATGTGTAACTACTTTTCTGTATGTACTTTTCTAAGTATATAAGAATTTCATCAATACCACTCAATGACAACAAATTTGGAAATAAATTTGCTTGCTATTTTCCTATATACCTAGTTTAAATTTCTTTCTCTCTCTCCACATCCTCTCTCTTTTTTCTTTCTTTCTTTTTTTTTTTTTTTTTTTTTTTAGTTCCTGGGGATTGAAACAGGGACCTAAACATGCTAAGTAGGCAGTAGGAACTTCTACCACTAACCTTCATTACTAGCCTATTAGTTTAAAATTTTCACTCCATCAAAAGAATCTCATTAAAATAAATAAATGAATAAATAAATAAAATATAGTTATGTCTAGGCTGGGCATGGTGGCACATGCCTGTAATCCCAGTGGCTCAGGAGCCTAAGTAGGCGGATCACAAATTCAAAGCCAGCCTCAGCAATTTTGCAAGGACCTAAGCAACTTAGCGAGACCATGTCTCAAAATAAAAAATAAAAAGGAATGGGATCTGGTTAAGTGCCTCTGGGTTCAATCTCCAGTACAAAAGAAAATAAAGTTATGTCTAGCCAGGAGTCATGGTGGTATATGCCCAAAATCCCAGTGACTCAGGAGGCTGAGGCAGGAGGATCACAAGTTCAAAGCCAGCCTCAGCAACTTAGTGAGATCCTGCCTCAAAATGAAAAATAAAAAGGACTGGGATGTAGCTCAGTAATAGAGCCCTCCCCCACCCCTGTTCAATCTCCAGAAAAAAATAAATAAATAAACTCTCATTGTTCTTAGAAAACCCAGGCAACAGCTTTAAAATGAATATGGTATATATGTGAACGCAATCAAGTATGGTAACAGTAAGAAAATAATACCATTTCTACACAATATTTCATTTGAAAAGAGAGTTTGAGAGCCATCCTTTTTTTTTTTTTTTTTTTTTTTTTTTTACGGGGAGCAGAAATAGAACTTTTACAATAAGTTTGGAAGAATAATCTAGACGTTTTCTTTCCGTCCTTCCCTCCATCCTTCCTTCCCTGAGGAGTTGAACCCAGGGCTTCAGCACTCAAATTGTCCACAATACAAATTAGATGCCCAAATACGGGACCTCTAAGTGAGGTGCCAGTCCAAAGTCATGTAAAAAGCTTTATTTCAAGCCCCTACCCTCTACTTACCTATGGAGAAAAATTAAACCTGCTTGTCCCTAAGAGGAAAAAAAATAACCCTTAACCAGCCCAACAGCCAGTGGCATTTCTCAGTAAGGAGTATGATAATAGCAGCCTCATTCCTCAAAAGTAGTGGGAGATAATGTTTCATAATTTTCTGCATCCAAACCTGACCTGATTACCAACTGAGGAAAAAAGGGTTAAAAATCCCTAGGCAGCAATTTACCTGGCCTAGCTTTGCTGAAGCCTGCATTGGAATATAAACTGCAAAAGCCAGCAGACCCAACAAGGGACCAACCTGAGACTGAAAAAAAATAAAATAAAAGTGTTCATTTTAAACTTCTCCTGGGCTGCAACACAGAAAAATGGTTTTAAGGCTTTCTTTTTCTCTCTCTCTCTCTCTCTCTCTCTCTCTCTCTCTCTCATGCTACTTTACTAAAATAATTAATGGCCATTATCATTTTTTCTTCTAGAACTCTTGTTTTGATTTTTTTTTTCCTTTTTCCTTAAATGCTATATTTTTTGAGCTCATAATTTTGATCCTACATACCTAGGTTAATGTTTTCTGATCAGTTTTATTTTTATTCAACTCTAGAGTTTTTTTTAAACATCTATAACATTGCAATGGAGATTCGCCTGCAAAAAGTTACAAAGCCTTTGCTTTTGTGTTATGTATATATCATGTTGTCTGTCTACATATGTGCATACGTCCATTCATCATGCACATGATATCAAAACTGGCATACAGATGATGAACTCTCATGAATTAAAATTTAAAAAATGAATCCAAGCACCTTTAATTCACATGGTTTAAAAGGTAAGCAAGCACTCTACCATTGAGTATATCCTCATCCATTTTAAAATTTTATTCTGAAACAGGGTCCTACTAAGTTGGTGTGCTGTAGAAACTCTTAACAGCAGATAGAAATAAGGTCAATTTGACCAGCTTGATCTTGAATACCTAGCAAAAACAGTTATAACCAAAATACAGCCATAACTGGGTTTAAAAAGAAAGACAATAGTTCCTTTAATGGAACTTAACAGCACACACTAGATGTAGGAGCCCCCCTCCAATTATTCCCTTTTTTATAGGGCTGAAAACATCCATCAGGATTAACACAGGAACAGTGGGATTAGGAACCTCTATTCACTATAAAAATAGTGAAAACAGGTTATTACAGATATCTACCAGGACACTGATGTGGTACTGACTTTAAAAACTCAGTGGGACTTCCTGACATCTGTTCTCCTAAACACCTACTTTTAATAATGAGGAAGTTTGAGACAGTTTACCTGAAGGAATTTCTTGTTTTAATCCTTTTAAATACTCTTCTACACATGTAGCTGGGTTATTGGCTATAACTGCACTATTAATTTTATCTTTGTTCTTGTTTTGCATAGTTTGTCAAGCAGGATGAAGTTGGTTAAAACATCAGGAAATTATGGTTCCAAAGTTAATCATGCTTGCTATGCTTCAGAGAACCCAAACTCCTGAAATCATGGAGAGTGTACCCTAAGTTTAAATGGGGCACAATGGCCTTGATTAAGGAAAATAGGGTCCCAACTATTTACATGCTATGTACTTGAGGTGTACGATTCCTGGCATTTTAGAAGAAAGTATCCTATTTTGACACTGGAAAATTGTTTTCTTAGCACTATCAAATTAATCAATGCTCACCTTTCGTATAATAACCTTTCTTTTCCCTATTCTTAATTTGTACAGAAGCTGTTTCTTAATGAGGCAATCTGCCCAGCTCAAACTGCCTCCTAGAACACACTTCTCCCACAGTCACAGCCTGACTTTCTGAAACCACAAAAGGAAGACTTCATCTAAGGTGACCTCCAGGTCCCCTCCCCCACACCTCTACTCCATGCTTGGTGCCAGAACTCAGACTGAAGGGGTTACCCCACTTTGCCCCTTCTCAGCTCGAAGCAGCCAGATCTGACTCGACACCCCAACTCTTTCTCCCCTTTCAGAGTCTAGAATGAAGGCTTATGGAAAATAATACTCCTGCAAAGACAACTCCCCAAGAAAAACAGAGGGACAATGCAACGCAGCAGGAGGGAGGAGAAACTAGGCAAGGATTAACCTCCCAGTCAATCCTTTCCTAATAACAATGGTCCCTAAAGGAAAGGAGCAAATACTGAATGTTGGGCCCTAAACTTTGACCTACCCCTATTGCAAATTAGTCCTAAATGGAGGCAGAGCAAATATTGAAACTCTGGTAAACAATGGATCCCAGAGAAAGAAAAGCAGTGGGCAAGATTTGAGTACTCATCCCTCAGGATCTGGACTCCTCTCTCCCCAGATAATAATGAGTTTCAACCTTTTTACAACTACCTTCCCTAAGTTAAAGTTTTAACCTGTACAACTAGCTCGACTGTCCAAGCTGCAAGTCCGCAGTCTCCAATGAAACCATGAAACCCAGACTCCTTCTGTAACTCAGGAGCCAATTCCATACCCAGAAAATTGGCCCTCCCATGCCTGATCCATGGACCTTGCTGCAGAATAAAGGAAAACTTGAGGCTTCCCATCTCCTGCCTCCATCATTTGTGGGCCATGAGCTTACACTTAGCCTACATAATTTTTCCTTCTCCAGTTTATGCAACCAAGATGTATTTCCCAGTTGACTGGAAGAAAGGTGAAGAAGGATTGTGGGAAAGGGAAAGGCAGCTCTCAGGGAAAGAGTTGAACCTTCAGCATCTCAGGAAACCTGTAGTGCTGATTTTCCTACCATGAACCTTCTCACTTTTCCTTTCAGACAACCCAGTAGAAAATACAATATACGCTTGACTCTAAGTCATGCTGGAATGACACTAATAGATTTATGTCATCTTTAAGACAACCATGGTTGAGCTATATTTAAGAAATAATTTAGCTACTCAGTGATTGAAGTCTCAGCAGAGAACCCATCCCACTAATCAACCTCCAGACCTGAGTCATCAAGTCCATTTTACTAGAGCCAACAGTATATCATCTTCAATTGGATGACAAACCCAACAGGTCTCAAATGGACTGTATTATCTTCCTCCACAAACTGGTTTCCCTTCTTAATTTCTCTGTGTGAACCAGTGCCACAATCTTAATCCTAGTCATCCAACTTTACAAGCTAGGATGACTCTTTACTCATCCTCCAAGTACAAGTACACCTTTTCTCCAGCCAAGAGAAGAGGAGAAGAAGGGAAGGAGCTAGAACGTACTCTCAGTTCTACAAACTAATGTGGGTTAGGCACCGGCATCAGAGAGTTGTCAAGGTGAAATCCAAGGTCCTTGTGAGTCACAACGCCCTGCAGTACTTGTTAAAAATGCAGACTTCCAACCACACCTCGGACCTACTGAATCATGGTTGCGTTGAGGAATAAGCATTTTAAATTAGATCCCAAGAGGACTTTTAAAGCCAACTAAAAAGAATCAACACTCTAAAAGAAATGACCCAATTACAGAAAGACACAGTGAGGAAGAAGAGCAGGTGAGTAATACACCCTATCCAAAGGACACAATTGAGATCCAAGAGGAAGCAAAGAAGTCCCACGCAGGAGGGTGGAACCGAGGCTGAAAATCAAACAGCATGAAATGTTTGTTTCTTCTACAGTCATCTTTTAGATTCATCCATGAATAGTCTTTGCCAGGATAGACCAGGAGAGACTACTCTATTTCCCCTAAGGGAGGACCAACCAGAACAAGTTGTGCTGGAGACTAGTTCTGAGAATTAAAGCCATCACCGGAGCAACAGTAGCAATTCAGGTAACAATGTAACATTCCAGGGTTATCACTTTTGGCTAGATCCCAGCTCTGTTTGATAAAAAAAAAAAAAAAAAAGTCCTAGGGAGCAATGCAGGAGGCTGATGGGGAGCTTAGAGGAATGATTCAGGGCTTCCTCTGTGTCAGACAGGATATGGTCACCAGAAAAGAAAGCCATTCTAGCTCCTTTAAAGTCACAGGAATTTAATACAGATGGTCCTAGACTTAGCGATGTTTCAATTTAGGATGGTTTGACTTAACAATTTTCAACTGTACAATGGTGCAAAAAAGCATCAGCAGTCAATAGAAATCATACTTCAGATTTTGGATTTTGATCTTTTCCTGGGGTAGTGATATGCATTATGATTCTAACTCCTGATGCTGACCAGCTTTCCAGCCATGTGATCATAAAGGTAAACAACAGGATATTTATAGCATACCATGTTGCCAAACTGATATTCAGTAGCTTAGCTATATTAAATGCATTTGCAACCTAAAGATATTTCAACTTAAATGGGCTTATTGGGATGTAACGTGATGATAAATCGAGCAGCATTTGTACAATTAATCAGCTGCTTATGAAATTGTTGGAAAGCCTGGGGAAACAAGCCCTGAAATTTCAGGAATGATCACCAGAAGTGCCAACCAATGTAGTTATTGCCTGTGCCATGTTCAGAAAACTCAGGAATAATCAGAAATAAGGAATAATTGGAATGAGGAAATGCCCAAAATGCTGGTTCCAGGCACACTGCCCAGATCTGTGCAAGCAAAACAGCTGTCACTGGCACTCACAGAAGTAGGCCACCAGACCCGGAGACCTCTGCTACATTGTCATACAAAAAACTGGAGCCTCCATATCCCTGCTTGCCAGTGTAAATAGCAGATATGCCACCTCTGTCACACTTCTGTCATCCAAATATCACATTCATATGTCTGTTTGGCAAAGGTTGGGTCACATGCAGAATCTGAAGGAGTTTGGGAAATGGAAGCTTCAATTTTCTGTCTTATAGCATGCTGCAAAAAGAAGAGAGGTGTAATGATGCATGTCAGACAGGATACCATTCTACACCATTCTACACTCTTGGCACCCCATTAAGCTGTAAGCTTCTCCACAAGATTGGAAGCTCTTAGAGGCCAGGTACCTGACAGTTGTTTCATAAGCCCCAGCACTCAGCAGAACATCTGACAACTGAGTAGCATGGAAGGAAAAAAGCTCAGGACAAGGTCACAACAGAGACAACACGTGGAAACCATTAGGCAACTTAGTTTAGATGGTATTTAAAACCTAAGCTAAAAGGAAGCAGGGACAGATACCAATAATTCTTACTTCCCAGTAGCTTTTTCAGTCTGGTTTTCTTCATTTCCATGTCTGTGAATTTAATATGGTTCAAATTCCTTAGGTCTGGAAAAAAAATCAATTGTCTTCTAACTGGTGACCTGCCCAATTTCTCCCAATTCTTCCCCGTTCTAGTCCATTCTACACACTGATCCCTGAACCGAGTTTCCTAAAACAGTGCTCCTCAAACTTTTTACTTGAAGCTCCTTCCAAAAAGAATTTTGCAAAGGTTTATATCCTCTTGCACATTACTGAACTGACATTTAAAATATGTCATTTGAAGTTAAAATAGTTGCAAAGGATGTAACTCCCAATGTGCTGTAAATATTGTCATTTTAAAATAAAAGATTATAGTACTCAAAAAACATATCTAATAGAATCTAAATACTACATTATTTATTTTTAAAAAATGCATGATCTTTAGTTGAGATTTTACATCTTTCCTTTCTCTCCTTGAGCTCATATTTCTATTCTGCTTTCACCAAAGAATTTTATTCTATTGTGACATATTTTAATTTATGAAAGCCTTTGGATCAATTATCTCAGTTATAATATATATATATATAAATATATGTTTAATTCCTGTGACAATGAAGCTAGATTTAAAATTATTCTGGATTGAGTTATAATTTCAATTGTTATTAACATACTCGATAAAGGCATGAATATTTTATAAATTTTGATGAGTAATTATTGAGCAAAAAAAGTAAATTTTTATTTTAAATATCTCTCTATTGAGCAGGAGGGGCCTAGTTGGTTTTGTTCAAATTAGGCCAACTGGAGATCCAAGATGGCAGCCTAGAGGGAGGCTGCGTTCCTTCTTGCTCTGTAACTCAGGATACATCAGAGGAAAATCTGTTTCTCCATAAGGCAGTCTTTACTCCTCATTGATCCCCTGCTGTTTACCACATTTATCTACCTCGGTCACCCACAGTCTACCAGCGCAGCCACTACATTTGAGGGCTGATTGCTCACTGACCGCTGCCTGTCATCTGTCACTTGCCTGTTTGCCTGCCTCTGGCCTGCCATCGCCTTTCACCTACCCATCACCCACAAAATGAGGTTCATCTGCCGATCGTCCACCAGTAGCCTGCAGAGTCTGCAGACCTTCAGTGGATCACCAGCTGCCTGCTGTTGCCTGGAAGTCCATCGTCATAGTACCCACAGGTTTGGTTACACGTGACTGCCGCCATTTTGGGAAAAAAAGCCAGGAGCTAGTTCCAGGACCCCCAGCTTGACTGACAGCACACCACCTCCAGGTACCCTGACTGACCGACTGCACCCCACACCCACTCGGTGCCCACGCCCTATGCTGCATCTCCCCATTTGCCAACACATTTGGAAGCCAGTGCAGCCATCTTGGATTATCCATGAAGTGGAAGCTGTTATTAGGTGGGGAAAATCCCATCCTCAGACAGCCGCTGGAGACTGGAAGCTCATGGTCAGGTACCTCTCATGCTCAGGATACTAAAGACTGGGAGGTTTGAATAGTATATGACTGTTATAGTGTAGATTTTTTTTTCCTCCTTTGTGAAAAATTTTAATTTTTTTTTCTTTACTTTTCTTGCTCTCTACTTTCCTTTTGTTTACCTGTTTCCTCAAAGGCTTTTTTCTCACTTTTCTCACGCTAACAACCAACTTCTTTTGACTACACTTTCACTCTTCCCATGTTCTAGAATGTCTTCATACTCTTTTCTTACACTGTTAACAGTTACATCCTACACACCTCCCCATCCTCTTTGCCCTCCATTAGAAACTGCAGTCCTCATTACAAATCTGTTTGTTATACAGTAGATAATAATTGAACTCATCCTCTCTATTGAGACAATATTGTAACAATATTGTAACAAAAAGACTACTGTAACAATAGTCTTCACAGGGACTATTTGGTTTACAGCTGCATATTGTCTGTACTGGGTGTTGCTAATATTGATCCCCCCTTAAAGAAGAGGTTTTGGAAACCTATAGGGCCACTATAAGCCTATAGGGCAGAAACTACAACACCCTAGGTCTGCATTGCTGGAGGGGAAGATACATGAACAACATGAAAAAACAAGGGAGGAAAGTGTTCCAAACAAAGCAAGATTCTATACTAATAGAATCCAATGACAGCATGGTAGAAGAAACGCCAGAAAAGGAGTTCAGAATATACATGATTAAAATGATCAGAGAAGTAAATGATGAGTTAAGAGAGCAAATGCAGGCAATGAGTGACCATTCCAATAAACAGCTGAAAGAGCAACTACAGGAAACAAAAGATCACCTCAACAAAGAGGTAGAGATTCTGAAAAAGAACCAAACAGAAATCCTTGAAATGAAGGAAACAATAAACCAAATTAAAAACTCAATGGAAAGCATCACCAATAGACTAGATCACTTGGAAGACAGAACCTCAGACAATGCAGACAAAATATTGAATCTTGAAAATAAAGTTGCCCAAACAGAGAAGATGGTAAGAAATCATGAATGGAACCTATAAGAACTATGGAATATCATGAAAACACCAAATTTAAGAATCATCAGGATAAGCTGGGCGTGGTGGCACACGCCTGTAATCCCAGCGGCATGGGAGGCTAAGGCGGGAGGATTGTGAGTTCAAAGCCAGCCTCAGCAAGGGCAAGGCACTAAGCAACTCAGTGAGACCCTGTCTCTAATAAAATACAAAATAGGGCTGGGGATGTGGCTCAGTGGTTGAGTGCCCCTGAGTTCAATTCCCAATTCAAAAAAAAAAAAAAAAAAAAAAAAAAGAATTATCAGGATTGAGGAAAGCACAGAGATACAAACCAAAGGAATGAACAACCTATTCAATGAAATAATATCAGAAAATTTCCCAAACCTGAAGAATGAAATGGAAATTCAACTACAGGAGGCATACAGAACACCAAATGCACAAAATTACAGCAGATCCACACCAAGACACATTATAATGAAAATGCCTAATGTACAAAATAAAGATAAGATTTTAAAGACTGTGAGAAAAAAGAAACAGATTACATATAGGGGGAAACCAATACGGATATCAGCAAATTTCTCAGCCCAGAACCGAAAAACTAGAAGGGCCTAGAACAATATATTTCAAGCTCTGAAAGAACATGGCTGCCAACCAAGAATACAATATC
Organism: Glaucomys volans; assembly: GCA_020662805.1. NCBI lineage: Eukaryota > Metazoa > Chordata > Mammalia > Rodentia > Sciuridae > Glaucomys > Glaucomys volans. The sequence goes on from JAJEJO010000399.1 coordinate 144,162, forward strand.
CAGCAAAGCTAACCTTCAGATTTGAAGATGAAATAAAATCCTTCCATGACAAATAAAAGTTAAAGGAATTTACACATAGAAAGCCTGCACTACAGAACATTCTCAGCAAGATATTCCATGATGAAGAAACAAACAACAATGTAAGTCATCAAAGGTAGGAACTATTCTAAAAGAAAAGCCAATTACAGGAGAAACCGAGTCAAGTTAAAAACCAAATCTAAGCCAAAGTGACTGGGAATACAAACATATTTCAATAATAACCCTGAATGCTAATGACGTAAACTCATCAATCAAAAGACACAGACTGGTAGATTGGATTAAAAAGAAAGACCCAGCAATATATTACCTTCAAGAAACTCATCTCATAGAAAAGGCCATCCCCAGACTAAAAGTGAAAGGATGGGAAAAAACCTACCACACCCATGGACTCAGTAAAAAAGCAGGGTTTCCATCCTTAAATCAGATAAAGTGAACTTCAAGCCAAAATTAGCCAGAAGGGATAAAGAAGGTCATTTCATACTGGTTAAGGGAAACATAGATCAAGAAGATGTAACGATCATAAATATTTATGCCCCTAACAACAGCCCATCCATGTACATTAAACAAATCCTTCTCAATTCCAGGAATCAAATAGACCACAATACAATAATTCTGGGTGACTTTAACACACCACTGTCACCACTGGATAAATCTTCCAAACAAAAACTAAACAAAGGAAGCATAGGACTCAGTAACACAATCAATAACTTAGACTAAACAGACATATATAGAATATTCTATCCATCGACAAGCGAATATACTTTCTTCTCAGCAGCACATGGTTCCTTCTCTAAAATGGACCATATGTTATGCCACAAAGCAGCCCTTAGTAAATGCAAAATAGTAGAGATACTACCTTGTATTCTATCAGATCATAATGGAATGAAATTAGAAATCAATGACAAAATTAAAAACAGAAACTACTCCAACACCTGGAGACTAAATAATAAGCTATTTAATGAAGCATGGATAACAGAAAACATCAGGGAGGAAATAAAAAAATTCTTAGAGGTAAATGAGAATGATGATACAACATATCAAAATCTCTGGGACACTATGAAAGTAGTACTAAGAGGAAAATTCATTGCACTGAGCGCATTCAAGAAAAGAATAAAAACTCAACAACTCAATGACCTAAACTTATATCTCAAAGCCCTAAAAAAAGAAGAACAGAACGACACCAAAAGTAGTAGAAGACAGGAAATAATTAAAATCAGAGCTGAAATCAGTGAAATTGAAACAAAAGAAACAATTCAAAAAATTGACAAAACAAAAAGTTGGTTCTTTGAAAAAGTAAGCAAAATAGATAAACCCTTAGCCACACTAACAAAGAGGAAAGAGAAAACTCAAGTTACTAAAATCTGTGATGAAAAAGGAAATATCACAACAGACACAATTGAAATACAAAACATAATTAGAAGCTACTTTGAAAATCTATACTCCAATAAAATAGAAAATCTTGAAGACATCAACAAATTTCTAGAGACATATGATCCTCCCAAACTGAACCAGGAGGACATACACAATTTAAACAGATCAATTTCAAGCAATGAAATAGAAGAAGCCATCAAAAGCCTACCAACCAAGAAAAGCCCAGGACCAGATGGATTCTCAGCTGAGTTCTACAAGACCTTCAAAGAAGAACTTATACCAATACTCCTGAAAGTATTTCATGAAACAGAAAAGGAGGGAACCCTTCCAAATTCATTCTATGAAGCTAGAATCACTCTGATACCAAAAACAGACAAAGACTCATCTAGGAAAGAAAACTTTAGACCAATATCTCTGGTGAATATAGATGCAAAAATCCTGAACAAAATTCTGGCAAATCACTTACAAAAACATATTAAGAAGATAGTGTTCCATGATCAAGTGGGGTTTATCTCAGGGATGCAAGGTTGGTTCAACATCCGGAAATCAATAAATGTAATTCATCGCATCAATAGACTTAAGGTTAAGAATCATATAATTATTTCGATAGATGCTGAGAAAGCATGTGACAAAATACAACACCCCTTCATGCTCAAAACACTAGAAAAATTAAGGATGGTAGGAACATACTTCAACATTGTAAAGGCTATTTATGCTAAGCCCACTGCCAACATCATTCTTAATGGAGAAAAACTGAAAGCATTCCCTTTAAAAACTAGAACAAGACAAGGATGCCCACTATCACCACTTCTATTCAACATTGAGCTGGAAATGCTAGCCAGAGCAATTAGACAGACCACAGAAATTAAAGGAATACAAATAGGAAAAGAAGAACTCAAGCTGTCACTATTTGCTGATGACATGATCCTATATTTAGAGGATCCAAAAAACTCCACCAGCAAACTTTTAGGCCTAATTAATGAAGTCAGCAAAATAGCAGGATATAAAATAAACACACACAAATCAAATGCATTTATCTACAGAAGCGATGAATCATCTGAGAGTGAATTGAGGAAAACAACTCCATTCACAATAGCCTCAAATAAATAAAATACTTGGGAATCAATCTAACAAAAAAGGTGAAAAACCCCTACAACAAAAACTAAAGAAAGAAATTGAGGAAGACCTCAGAAGATGGAAAGATCTTCCATGTTCTTGGATAGGCACAATTAATATAATCAAAATGGCCATACTTCCAAACGTGCTATACAAGTTTAATGCAATTCCAATAAAAATTCCAATGACATTCCTAATAGAAATAGAAAAAACAATAATGAAATTCATCTGGAAGAACAAAAGATTCAGAATAGCCAAAACAATCCTGGGCAGGAAGAATGATGCAGGAGGTATCACAATACCAGACCTTAAACTCTACTATAGAGCAATAGTTACAAAAACAGATAGACCAATGGTACAGAATAGAAGACACAGAGACAAACCCACATAAGTACAGTTATCTCATACTAGACAAAGGAGCCAAAAACATGCAATGGAGTAAAAATAGCCTCTTGAACAAATGGTGCTGGCGAAACTGGAAATCCATATACAATAAAATGAAATTAAATCCCTATCTCTCACCCTGTGCAAAACTCAACTCAAAATGGATCAAGGATCTAGGAATTAGACCTGAGACTCTTCAACAAATAGAAGAAATAGTAGGTCTGAATCTTCTTCATGTTGGCTTAGAACTAGATTTTCTCAACATAACCACCAGAGTGCAAGAAATAAAAGAAAGAATCAATAAATGGGATGGAGTAAACTGAAAAGCTTTTTCTCAGTAAAAGAAACAAGAGAGCCTACAGAGTGGGAAAAAATCTTTTCCACACACACTTCAGACAGAGCACTGATCTCCAAAATTTATAAAGAATTTCAAAAATTTACACCCAAAATACAAAGAACCCAATCAATAAATGGGCTAAGGAACTGGGCAGACACTTCACAGAAGATGATATACAGGTGATCAACAAATATATGAAAAAGTGCTCATCATCTCTAGTAATTAGAGACATGCAAATTAAAACCACCCTAAGATCTCATCTAACTTCAATTAGAATGGCTATTATCAGGAATACAAGCAATAATAAGTGTTGGCGTGGATGTGAGGAAAAAGGCACACTCATACATTGCTGGTGGAGTTGCAAATTGGTGCAGCCACTCTGGAAAGCAGTGTGGAGATTCCTCAAAAAACTTGGAATGGACCCACTATTTGACCCAGCTATCCCACTCCTCGGTTTATACCCACAGGACTTAAAATCAGTGAAGTATAGGGATGCAGCCACATCTATGTTCATAGCTGCTCAATTCACAATAGCTAGATTGTGGAACCAAACTAGATGCCCTTCAGTTGAAGAATGGATAAAGAAACTGTGGTATATATACACAATGGAATATTACCCATAAAGAAGAATAAAACTGTGGCATTTGCTGGTAAATTGGTGGAGTTGGAGAATATCATGCTAAGTGAAATAAGTCAAGCCCAAAAAATCAAAGGCCGAATGTTTTCTCTGATCAGTGAATGCTGATACATAATGGGGGAGAGGGGGGTTCTGGAGGGATAAGAAAAGAATGGAGGAAGTATGGATGGTGTAGAGGAAAATGGGATGGGAGGGGGTGGGGAAGGAAAGATAGTAGACTGAGGCAGACAGTATTACTCTATGTATATGTAAGATTATATGAATCATGTGAATCTACATTGTGAAAAAAAAGATATATTCCCTGCTGTATAATTATATGAAAATGGGTTCTACTGTCATGTATAATTAAAAAGAACCAATAAAAAAAAGGAAATCAAAATTCTTTATAGTGAATTTTTGGAAAATTATTTAGTGTTTCAGTATGACGTAAAATAATGTTTCACTGAATAAAAGTGTCACTTCATACATATAAAAGAAGCTGACATGACAACAGAGCTGTGAATTAAGGGGTGATATTAATTATTCTAATAAAAATGGAATGGAATGTGCATCCATCAAAAATAAAATTAGGCCATCTCTTTGTTGGTAAAAATTGTTTACTGCTAAATTAAGACATGGTTCAACCTCAGTTTTATCCCTCTGCCTTTCTTTGTTTTATTATTCATGTAAATGCTGAGGATATTTGTATGCATAAGTAAGTAGGTGGGGATAAAAGCAATGCCTTTCATTCTTTGCACTGCCAAAATCATGACAAAAATCTTGAGACAAACTAGCATCAAATTTTATTTTTAAATCTAGTGCTATTTCTCAGTGGTTAGAGCAGTTGCCTAGCAGGTGTGAAGCCATGAGTTCAAACCCTATTGTCACACAAAAAAATATTTTTAATAATCTTTTCATTTACAACCCAATTGTAGAATTTCCTGCGATTTTATTGAAAGCAAACTAGGAAACCATCTAACTGCACAAGAGTTTGTTACTCATTCAGTAATGTGACTCCTTCCTCAACACCAATACCAATCATTATTCTGTGTTTCTAATGATCCCAGTGGGTTCCAGAAATTTTTCTACCCTAGGGACACAATAGTCATATTAGGGTGATGTGAGATAATAGGCGAGTGAGTGCTATGTGAAAGAAGAGATGGAAAAGATGTGTCCTCAGGAAGGTCAGTTTAAATAAGGGCAAAGAGAAAATGAATATCCAGAATTTGTTTCCCTTAAAACTCTTCTTAGTCTTCACACCCCTTGTAAAGTGTTCGTATACCACACTAGTTTTGAAGACCACTGCATATTTCTCTCTTAGTATAAAATATTCACAATTTGAAATTGAATGTTAAAAGGATAAGAACAACTAAACATTTAAATCTCAAATGGTATATCTGTATTTTTAAAGAGCTTACTATTAGTATAAGTGACTTGGGAATTTGTAAAATCTATGATATTAGCAATTTCCTTGATGTTAGAAGTAATGAATATTTTTATATTTAATATTTTTAAAAAGTTGTCATTAAATCAACAGTGCATCTTACAACTTGAGGAAATACGCTTTTAAATAAGGGGCAAGCCAGAAGAGTGGTGCTCTATTGTTCTTGGTCCTACCATTACATATTCAAACTCCCTCCAAAGCTTGGTTGTCTGTCCTAAATGTGCCCAGAAGCCCTGTTCCCAGGCTCTAGAGATGCCCAGCCGGAACGTCAATGATTCAGACATAGAGATCCTTAGGTCAGTCTTTGGGAAGCATTCACTTAAAGGGAAAGCATGTTGGAAAATGCATGAATTGCAATTTGTAGCAGTGATTCATAAAATGAAAAAGTTAAGAACTAGGGTCTGTGAATTAGCTGGCTCGAGCAGAGTGCACACACGATGAGATCAGTGTTCATGTGCACCAGAGGGAACATACGATGCTGTAGTGATATCTCCCAGGATCTCTGAGGTCCTGAGGTAAGCCCAGACTGATGAACCTGCCCTGCGTTTGTTCATGGTCTATGGGCTCTCCGGGGGTGGAGAGGACTCACTGAGTCACGTTACCATTCCTAAACATTTTATATGCTACAGAGGCTGAAGTCCTCCCACTATATAAGCTACTTTACAGGCTAAACAAGTTAAATTAAAGACAAACCTGACTTTAGTGAGCTTTTTACTATCCAAGAATGCCTGGAGTTCTTAAAAATTTTTTTTTATTTAAAGGCAGAGGAGGGTATTAGAGAATGAAATAAAGCAATTCACCCTATGACATATTGCACTGAGAGAAAAACACTTCTACATTTACATTTTTTGGTAATATTTATTCACTAAATGTTCATAGGGCAGTTATGCTGTAAAATAAAAAACAAGAGGCTAAAATAAGAACTGAAATGATCTTTGTGGTAAAAGAATTTTTAGTATACGTTAACTTAGATTTGCAATAAATGTTCAGTTGACTACTTAGTTACCTTTAGAATTAGTAAAAGATTACTTACGTACATATGAATATATATTTAAATTCTTCATAGTGAAAGATTATTGGAGGTCCTTATAAAGAACTGATTTGCCTCACCTGTGGAGGCAGTACTGAACTGATGGTGTTAAAGTGTACTCTGCATCTTTATATTTGTGGGAATTCCTTTGCTATAAGTGCAAGATGAAGTGTAACTATAATGTGAATTTATTTTGTTTACTTTTTATTATTGAAATTTTCAAACATATGCAAAAATAGACTAGTACAATGAATCCCATATGTCTACCAACATATGACTGATATAATTTCATCTATACTCCTCACACTGGGTTATTTTTAAAAATTTTTTAAATTTGTTCTAATTAGTTGTACATGACAGTAGAATGCATTTATACATTTTGATAGATCATACATAAATGGAATATAATTTCTCATTTTTCTGATTGTACATATTGCAGGATCACATCCGTCATGCAGTCATATAGGTACATGAGGCAATAATGTCTGTTTCACTCTACTGTCCTTCCTACCCCCATACCCCTCCCTTTCCCTTCACACCCCTTTACCTAATATAAAGTAACTCTATTCTTCCCTATCCCCCCACCTTATTGTGAATTAGCATCCACATATCAGAGAAAACATTTGGCCTTTGGTTTTTTGGGTTTGGCTTATTTCCTGTAGCATGATATTCTCTAATTGCATCCATTTACCATCACACTAGGTTATTTTAAAGCAAATCTCACATCCTTTCATCTGTATTATTCCAATATACACATCCTTTTAAAAATGACTTTTTGCAGGGAGGTGGTATGAGGGTTGAACTCAGGGATGCTCTACCACTGAGCTACATTCCCAGCTCTTTTTATATACATTTGAGACAGGGTCTCACTAAGTTGCTAAGGTCCTCACCAAGTTATTGAAAATGGCCTCTAACTTGTGACCCTCTTGCCTCAGCCTCTCAAGTAACTGGGATTACAAGTATACACCACCATGCCTGGCTCCTGGTTTATTTTTAAGTATACTATTATTTGCACATTCAAATAAGGGTTCTCAGCTGTGCATGGTGGCACATGCCTATAATCCCAGCGGCTTGGGAGGCTGAGGCAGGAGGATCACAGTTCAAAGCCAGTCTGAGCAATGGCCAGGCACTAAGAAACTCAGTGAGACCCTGTCTCTAAACAAAATACAAAATAAGACTGGGGATGTGGCTCGATGGTTGAGTGCCCCCAAGTTCAATCCCCAGTAACCCCCCTGCCCAAAAAAAGGTTCTCTTCAAAATGGTATCAACAATACTAATCTTTCTCTATCAACAATGCTAGTCTTTCTCAAAACATTTTTGGTATACATCTGATCAGGATTACTTTCAAGTCTTGCTATATCCCATCTATTTTTGCATATGTTTCAAGACTAGGAATCCCAAATCATGGCCAGTCTTCACTTTTCGTGGCTCCATTTGACTTGAACAACCATAAATATTTTAGGAAGAAATTGCAATAGTGAGAATAATCAGACTGAGCAGTAATGATTTTTTGTTTGTTTTTATTACTCAGAAGTGAACCCTGCAATCTACCACCCCTCTGTCTTTCTTTCTCTCTTCCTTTTTTTTTTTCCAGGGGTGGCAGGATGAGGTGAGGGTGTTGTGGTTTTGCTAAATTGCCCAGGTTTCCCTTGAAAATATGATCTTCCTGCTTCAGCCTCCCAAGTAGTTGGGATTATAAGTGTGCACCACTGTACCCGGATGCAGTAGTGGGTTTTTTTGTGTTTTTTTTTTTTTAAGGAAGTAATATGCACCCAGAGGCATAAGTTGCATTCCTTTCATGATAGGAGTCTGATGCTTGTAAAGCAGTTTAGAAATTACCTACTCAATGATGAGAGATGCTAATGAGAAAAAAAAAAGAGTGCTGTTGCATAGCAGTTGAAGCAGGAATGGAACTAAGAAAATATGAGAAGCAGCTGAGAAAGCCAGCCAACTGGGTAAGGGAAGGTATGCTTAATCTTTGTACCCTAAATTCCAGTGATTCCTGGCCACTTTGGGGATTTATCTTCCATTTCAGGACTTCATGCTTTTGCAAACAATGTTCCTTGTGATTGGAGTATCTACTCCCACTGGGTGGACCTACTGAGTCAATCTCTTGTCATCTTTAAGACCTTGATCAAATATTACCACATTCTTGGACTCTGGCACAATTAGTTTTTCCATTGTCTAGCCCAATTGCACTTAGTAGGCTTTAGTTATCTTTGCGACTGTGTCTATTTTTCAGATATGTATATATTCCCCAATTAGATAGGGAGCTTGATTTTTGTGTCTTTGGTACTTGGACAGTGACTGACACGTGGTAGGTCTTTAGTAATTATTTATTACACAGACAGGATTAATCTGTGTATCTTTACATGCTTTAGACCCTGAGATGTCCTCACAATGTAGCAAGGTAGTTGTGGGCTCTAAACATTGTAGAATAAATCAAAGAAAACCTTACGCAAAAGCAGTTTGTGCAAACCCAATCTCTGGACATTCCAGTGCAAAGTTATGACACAGAACTGCCCAAAGAAATGTTGGTGATTTATTTTCCTTTCTTTTTAAAAATGAATTTTCCAAATGAACTTTTTTGAAATTTCATGGTTGTTTTATTTTTCTTTGTGGGATTAACAGTTGAAGAATTAATGAATAAAGTGTACATTGAAACTGAGTTAAAATTCATTTGATCCACATTCATCTCAAAATAAATGGGAAGCCAGAACACAAAACACAAAAATGAATCACCTACTTTGAAGGAAATAGATGATTGATGTCGAGGTCATTGTGTATAAAAACTATAGAATGTTGAAACAATTGAACTATTGAAGTCTGAAAATTAATACGCTCTCTTGTCAGAGTGATTCATAGGCTCCTCTTTCCCTCCTACCTTCTGCCCCAGGGCAGGAAAAGCCCCATTGGTTCCTACTCGAATGCCCAACCTGGCCTTTGGCTTTGGTGGGAAGTATAGACATCTCTTCCAACACTGTGCCAGCATGTGCCACGCCTTCCACACCTGTGGCATAGTCCCAGGATGAGAAGCTAAGAAGCATGTGGGTAGGCTATGTGGGCAGAAAAAAGAAAGGGTGAGCCCTCTGTAAAGGACAATTGCTTCGGATATCACCAGTATTTTTCTGAGACTGAATTTTATCAAGACAATAAATAAAGCCTTCTGAGCACCAGATGGCTCAAAGCATATTTCCATAATAGGTTTTTTCCTTCCTTTTCAAAATCAGAAAATCTATGGAAATTTTTACAATCCTTCTTGTCAGATGGTAAAAATTCTATGAAACCCTATTCGAATCTAAATAACCTGCGTTAGAAACTAAAGAAACCAGGGCTTGAGTAGTTGAGCAACAGGTTTGCTTGGTTTTAATGGTTACATTGCACAACCTGGGCAAGGCATCCCATGACATAAAAGATTGTTATAACTGAACTCAGAAATCCAGCCAGACCACCCAAGGACTTACAAAAGCACTCCAGATTCCACAACATAGGAACCATTTCTCTGACCTCATTGACACATAGTCTTGGATCCTGTGACCATTTCTCATTTGGAAAATATATGAGATAAAATAACATTTGCTTTTTGTTAGTTTTTATTAAAAAATGTATTTTTTTAACAAAGTCTAAAATTATAGCTTAAAAACAAAGTAAAGAATACAGAAAGGATGCAAATACAAATAGCAATACCATTTATATTTTGTGTGAAAGCATCATATTTTGATAAAGGTCATCTAAGTTAGAAAGGAGGATGTACAATTTTCCCTATTTACAGATGACATGATCGTATATAGAAAAAAAACCTTAAAAACTCCACCAAAACATTTTTAGAACTACTAAATAAATTCAATAAAGTTTCAGGATAAAAAAATCAAGATATAAAAATTAATAGTTTGGGGCTGAGGTTGTGGCTCAGTGGTAGAGCACTTGCCTAGCATGTGTGAGGCACCAGGTTCGATTCTCAGCACCACATAAATAAATAAAGGCATTGTCTCCATTTATAACTAAAAATATTTAAAAATTTAATAGTTTTTCCATATGCCAATAGCAAACTCTCTGAAAAAGTAAATCAAGAAAGTGACCACATTTATAATAGCAACAATAAACAAACAAACAAGGAATAAATTTAGCCAAGGTGGTGAAAGCTTTCTATAATGAAAAGTAAAACATTGATTAAAGAAACTGAAGAGAACATATCACAAATATTTGAGGTGATGGATATGGCTGCTTATCCAGACTTGACCATTATATAATGGTTGAATCAATGAAAAGATATGCAGTGTTCATGGAGTGGAAGAATCAATATTGATAAAATGTGTATGCTACTCAAAGTAATCTATGGATTCAATACAATCCCTATCAAAATACCAATCACATTCTTTGCAGAAATAGAAAAACAACCCTAAAATTTGTATGGAACTGCAAAAGATTTTTAATTGCCCAAACAACCTTAAGTAAAAGAAAAACCTGGATGTTTTACCCACCTGGCTTCAAAGCATACTATAGTAATAAAAATAGCAGTATACCAACATAAAAATTGGCATATAGACCAATGGAACAGGATACAGAACCCAGAAATAAATCCAGACATTTGAAACCAACTTATTTTTGACAAAGGCCCCAAGAATGCACATTCAAAGGAGGACGACCTCTTCAATAAATGGTGCTGGGAAAACTCGACATTCACATGCAGAAAAATGAAACCAATCCCTGCTTCTCATCATAAAAATCAACTCAAAATGGATGGAAGACTGAAGTATAAGACCCAAAACTATGAAAATTACTAGAAGAAAACAGGAAACACTTTATGACTTTGGACAGGCAAAGTTTTTTTGATAAAATTTCAAAACACAAGCAACTAAAACAAAAATTGACAAATAAGATCAAACTAAAAAGTTTCTATATAACAAAGGTATCAATCAACAGAGTGAAGGCCAACCTATAGAATAAGAGAAAATATTTGCAAACTACGTGTCTGACTAGGGGTTAATGACCAGAATATATAAGGTACTGAAACCACTCAATAGCACAAAACTACAACAAAAAAACAACAAGAACAAAACAAACCAAAAAATAGGCAAAAGACTTGAACAGACATTTTTCAAACAAACAAATGACCAATGGGTATTTGAAAAAATGCTCAACCAACATCACAATCAGAGAAATGCAAATCAAAACCACAATGAAATATCACCTTGCCATAGCTAGAATGGCTATTATCAAAAAGACAAAAAACAAACAAAAACTCAACTAATGTTGGTGAGAATGTGGAGAAGGAGAAATTCTTTTTTAAATACTTTTTAAGCTGTAGATGGACACAATACCCTTATTTTATTTATTTTTATATGAGAATTAAACCCAGTGCCTCACTTCCATTAGACAAGTGCTCTAACACTGAGTTCCAACTACAGCCCCAAGAAATTCTTAAACACTGTTAATGGGAATCTAAATTCATACAGCCATTACGGAAAACAGTATGGAGAGTTCCTTAAAATTTTTTAAATATAACTACTACTTAATCCAGCAGGCCCTCTACTAGGTGTACTTCCAAAGAGAATGAAATCAGTATGTTGAAGAGACATCTGCACTCTCAGGCTTATTGCAGCACTATTCATAATAAACATGAAATGAAATAAATGTAAGTGTCCATCAACAGATGAACAGAAAAAAAATGTGGATTATGAATCAGCCATAGAAAAGAATGAAATCCTGTCATTTGCTGCAACATGGGTGAACCTGGAGGACATAAAATAAGCCAGGCACAGAAAGACATACTGCATGATTCACTTATATGTAGAATCTAAAAAAAAAATTGATCTCACAGAAGTAGAGAGTTAGAATAGTGGTTATCAGAGGTTGGAGGTTAGTGGGATAGAGGGTGAGAAGTTGCTCAACAGGTACAAAGTTATAGTTAGATAAAAAAAGAATAAATTCTGGCATTCTACTACAGAGAATGACTATAGTTAACAAGAATGTATTTCTTATTTCAAGATAGCTAGAAGACAGGACTTTGAATATTATCATCACAAAGAAATTATAAATATTTAAGATGATGGATATGGCTACTTACCCAGATTTGATGATTATACAATGTACAATGTATTGAAACATCAGCTGTACCCCATAACATGTATAATTATTAATGTAATTATTATTGATTAAAATAAAATAAAACTTTAAAAATAAAAATGAAAGCTCAAGTTTCCTAAGAATGAAAAAGGAATCTGAAAGGTATTAGTGATTTGTCAAGGTTGTAAATCAGTAAATGATGAACTTGAATTTGAAGTTCAAGATTGTACTTAGGGTTCATGTTTTTTTGCCACACCAAACTATGACAGGTACTATGTTTTGGAGATAAAGAGAATGTGATATCTGTAAAAAGAATGAAAAGAGAAAGAAAAAAGGAGGAAGAAGAGAACGAAGAAGAAATACTTTGATTATTACCCGTAAGGAATTTTACATTCTTAATTTTAAAAGAGGGAAAGTAAAATATTCAGGACTTCCTTTTATCTTTGGAAATATCCAATTCCAGAAAGTAATATTTAATCTGAAAAATTTAAATACAAATTTCTGAGAAATTTAATTTCCTAAATTTTCAGAGAAAAAACAAATTTAAAATATTTAAATGACTTTTCTAAATGTGTATATCAATAGTTTGCTCTGAGGATCAATATGCCAAATTGAGATATATTTTTCCCAACAGGGGTTTTATTTTTATTTTCTGGGTGCAACTTTTGCATAGGGAAGTTTGAAATCATTCATTATACTTGTTAATCATTAATTCAGTTAATGATTATTAATGCAAATTATTAATAATGCAAACTTTTACATGAAGATCCCATCTTTGACCTTGTACTTACCTGGGGAAAACCCCCTCTAAAAGGATGAGTGAGAATTCATCACTTTCATTACTTCTTTCGAGGTCAATCTTCATAGGTTAAGGACAGACTTAATGCCTGATTTGGACTTTTGAGCTATTTCTAAATAAATCCTTCTTTAAAAGTCAGCTAATTGCATCAAGAGATCAATTACTTTCTACAAAACTTTCTCTTTTTTAAAACTTTTTATTTTTTAATAACCTCAAACTTACAGAAGAGTTGAAAAAAATAGGACATCATCCAGATTCACCAATATATATGTATTTTTTGTACCCAAGGGTGCTTAGCCACTGAATCATATCCCAGACTTTTTTTTCTTTTTCTTTTTTAGACTGTGTCTTGATAAATTGCTAGGCTGGCTTCCAACCTGCGATCCTCCTGCCTCAGCCTGCCAAGTTGCTGGGATTACAGGTGTGCACCACTGCACCCAGTCAGATTCACCAATTTTTAACAGTTTGACACATTTACTTTAGTACTGGCTTTGCCAGTTTCTGACTACTTTCCTCTCTACAAAATCTATCTATCTGTGCATTTGTGTATGTATGTATTATTTATATAAGAAATCAGTCTCCTACATAATTAGGAAAGCTAACATTCCCACAATATTAAATTAATATACTGTCCATATTCAAACTTTGCCAATCTCCTAATAATGATTTTTTTTTTCAGTGCTGGGGATTGAACCCAAGACCTTGTGCTTGACAGGCAAGCATTCTATGAACTGAGCTATATCCCCAGCCCCTAATAATGATTTTTATAGCAAATTTTCCCCTACTCCAAGATCCAATCCAGGACCATTCATTGCAATTAGTTGTCTATCTTTTAATTTCCTTTAATCTGGAAAGTTTCCCAGATTTTTTCTGACTTTCAGGACATTACCAGTTTTTAAGAATATAGTCCCATCTTCTCAGGATACTGAGGCAGAGGATTTCAAGTTCAAGATGAACCACAGCAACTTAGTGAGACCCTATTTCAAAATAAAAAATAAAAAGGGCTGGGAATGAAGCTCATGTAGCATCCCTGGGCTCAAGATGTGGAGGGGAGGGAGAGAGGGAGGAAGAGAGAGAGAGAGAGACAGAGAGACAGAGAGAGAAGGAGGAGGAGGAGAAGGAGGAGGAGGAGGGAGAGAGGGAGGGAGGGAGGAGAATGTAGTCCATTTGTTTTTATAGAATATTCCCAATCTGGATTTCTTTCAAATTTCCTCATTGTTACATTAAAGTATGTATTTTGGGTGAGAATATTTAGTGAATGATAATGTGTCTTCAGTGCATCACAGCAAGTGGCATATGATGATAATTTTCAAATTACTGATATTCATTTCATCAATGGGTTAAGGTGATGTTCATTAGCAAAGCACAAATTACTGGTGGCATAAAAGGAAATAATTAGAAAATTAGATAATAATTAGATAAATTAGTTTTTTGTGGGCGATTTTCTCAATGTTAATATTTCTTTTTTTTTAATGACAAAATACACAGCACACAAAATAAGGAAATATATAGGCCCTGATATTAATTGAAATAGCAGGATCCAGGTAAGAAATATTACTTCTTATATCAAGACTAATTGGACTATATGATCTAATAAAAATAATTTATTTTATGCATACTTGCTTTAAAACACTTTACCTAGTTTCTAAACCTTATTACAGAAAGATTTAAGATTACAGAATCTTAAATATTATTTATTTAATCTTATTGATTAAAATAATAAATTTTATTTAAAAATAAATAAATTTTTAATCTATTTAAATTCTGAAATAAATCTTATTACAGAAAGATTTATTTATTTAAGGTTTATTTCTAAACCTTATTACTAAAAGATTTTAATTTTAGTCCCATTTTGCACGTAAGGAAACTGAGGCAAAAAGAATCCAATGATTCTTTCTGGCTTTTATAGTTAGTAAGTGGAAAGGATAAGATTTGAACCTAAATTTACCTGGAACTCAAACTTCTATTTGTTTTAATATAACATACCACAATTCTTTTAAAGGAGAAATCCCAGTTTCTGTGGGCTAATCAAAACTAAACACAAATGTTACTAATTTTTCTCCATATAAAAGTAGACTAACTTTTGAGGGGAATTTTTATCAAATTCTAACAGAAAATTTTTAAAAGTAGACACTGAAATTTAATTTTGAATATTTAAATATTTGAATATTTTGAATATTTAAAAATAGACACTGAAAACAAGAGACATCTGGTTTGTCAGGTCTATGTAAGACTTTGTGTATATATTGAACTTTTATTTACCATACATCTCCCTCTTTTTTGTAGACTTTAATTTTTCTTTTCCAAGTTTTTCCCATTTAGCCTTATCTTTCTTCCTAGGTATTTAGATCTCTGGATATCTTTCCTCACCCTTCTCTCTCATTCAGGCCTCTTTACTTTTTCAAAATTTTCCCACCTTTTCAAAGTTACCTTCTTTCATACTATTCATAGCTCATTGGAACTTGTGCATTGAGGATAGTCTTAAAGGATCGGTCCTGAGCCCTATGCCAATTAAACTTCCATTAATATTTTGAATGATGATAATTAAAAGTAATCCAAATTGGGTATAGTGGCTACAACCTAGGAAAATTGCATTAAAATTAAAACTTCTAATGAGGAAAAATGCATGGGAAGAGAACAGAAGACACTCTGTGGGACAACAGTAGTGTAATTACTTCAGGGAAGAAAAACACTGTTCAAACACAAGGTGGCATAGGATGTACTTTATAGAGTATATTAGGAAAGAATAGAATTGAATCGAGGATTAGAGCGATTCCCATTCTAAATATGAGTCAAGAAAGTAGGACATTCAAAAATAAAAGTAATATTGTTGTGCTTGCTTGCACGTACAAGGCCCTGGGTTCAATCCCCAGCACCACAAAAAAAAAAAAAAGTAATATTGTTATGTTTGAACAATGTAAAATTTACCATGAGGTTATCCTTCCTTTGTTCTCAGCATTGGTTAGGTCTTAGTTACAGCAATATTTCTTTTTTGGCTTTTCACATTTAAAAATGTATACATTTTAAAGAAATATTGAAAAAAAACTGTTTATAGATATATTATGGATTAATTAGAGATTCTAAGAAAGGCAACCAAAACCTTTCAAGAATATATAATCAGATCTATAAGGAGACTCTTAATTGAGCTAACTGGTCTACTCTGTCTTTCAGAGCAATTACTATGGACTGTAATAAAGCAGAAAACTTTTCATGTATGGCCATGGAAATGCTCATGGAACCGAAGACTTTGTGGACTATAAGATCTAATAATAATGGATATGATTTGCTGCAGTAAATAGATACAAATGGATACAACCAGGTAAGGACTTTGTTGTTATTATTTCTAAATTTGATATAGGCCTAAAAGGCTGTAATTTTAGCCCCAACTTCTAACGCCTTTCGAAAAGTAATAAGCATTTTACTCCTTAATAAATAGGTGCTGAGCTTTAAAAAGTAAATGACTACTGGAGGGGCAAAAATTTTTTGGATCATTCAAATCAAACTCAAAAATATATCATTGGATAATCTTTTTCCTTCATTCCCTAAACCTAATAAGAGGTTGCTCTAGTGGGAGATGGGAAAGGAATAAAATAATTTGAGGTTACTGAGTTTTCATGGGTGGCCAGTGTGAACTGGGCATCAAAGTGGGATTACTGTTGGGTTGGGGGTAGAGCACTTGCCTAGCAATCTCAAAGCCCTGGGTTCATTTCCAGCACTGTGGAAAAGAAAATAGTGGGATCACTACCATTTCAAGGGCAAGGTACATTACAATTTGTTCTGGCACCTTGAATGGCCACAACCATTCTACTAAGCATTATCTGCCAGAGCTTGGGAAAACTCCCTGGTGAGTCCCAATTGGCACAAAAGCCAGAATCAGAGAAAATGCAATAGGAATCACATTCAGTAAGTCTAAAGATGAACTTCCTGATTAAAAGATGAGTAAAGGAGGGAATCTGTGAACTGTCTACCTTGGGAGAAGTCATTCTCCCTTGGGGAAAAGTTCTCTGATAGAAACTGCAAACCATGTGCCTCTGATTGGACATGACTGGAGACAGTAGGGAGGACAGGTTTTGATTTGAATGAAAGGCAAAGGAGCTGTCTTTAAAAAATGTAATATTATGAGTTAGTATTCATTTCTGTCCAAAGCAAAAGTAGACAGTATAACATTAGAAGAGATTTTTATTCTGCCAAAGATCTAGTAAACCATCTGGAGCCCTTTACAGTTTAGGTTTTTAAATTTTTTAAAATATATTTTTAGTTGTTGATGGACCCTTATTTTATTCATTTGTTTATATGTGGTGCTGAGAATCGAACCCAGTGCCTTACACATACTAGGCAAGCGCTCTACCACTGAGTCACAACCCTAGCCCCAGTTTAGGTTTTTAGATCTACTGATTTCTTATTTTAATGAGGCTACTTCTCATAATTTTAGATAATTTTAGATATCAGAAGTACTTTCTGCTGTGAATTGGTGAGGAGTAGGATAATTTGGGGGAATCTCATACTCCTAGCTTGAACTTCCCAAGTTGTCTCAGCAAGTTTATATGACAGGAAAATGGGGGAGTTGGGGGAAATACTGGTGGGGAGCCCAGGAAAGCACAAGCACCTGGATTTTGCCCACAGAGTTCACTGATGATTACTCATCCCACTGCCAGCAACATCCTTCTTGCCACAAAAAAATTAACAATTATGATCACAGCATCCTCTTAATGTAATGTGAATGCCTATAATATACAAGGCAAGTAATTAAGTTGACCTAACAATTTCACAACTTATCTTCATTTGAAAGTACATTAAAAATTCTTTCTTGTTTGTGTGTGTAAAATTGGTGTGCCATAGGATGTGGATGAGATTTGAGAACATATAATACCTTAAAAAATGTCCAGGGTACTGCCTCATCTCATAGTGTCTTTCACAGGAGAGCCTCAGTAAAGTTACTCTCTTCTTTTCTACTGACTGTCTTTGGAAATCCTCCTCATCCATTCCAACTAACATCACATGCAATCTCCCAGGAAAACAAAGGATAAAAGTTGAGAAAATTGTTAGATTTATGCTTCAGAGTTAGATATAGGCCTGGCATTACCATATTTTACTCTTCATCATTTATCACCCATTATAATCAGAACCAGCTGGCATGTATGTTAACTGTTTGTGTTCCCAGAGCCAAGGGTCAAAAAAATACAAATGAACTTGACCCAAAACACCTGTCTTTATCAGAACTACAAATGGCTGGATCAAATAGCCAGATAAAGGTCTATGCAAGTCTGAAACTTTTTCTGGGTATTTTTAATCCCTTGCCCACTATTGTTTTAATTATTTATATTATTAACAACATAAAATGATCTTTCCAAATTGAAGTCTTGTATTTTTCTTGAAGTTTTTTTTCTTTTTAACCATATATCTTCACTTTACTATTGGTAAAAGTTAAACCATAAACCTCATGAAAACAGTAGTTGAATTCAGAATTCAATATTCATACATTTCAGAGAGTGAATTTATGGTAAGTATAACTTTTCCTTAGGTCAAGTGGATATGCTCATTATGTATAATTGCTTAAGGACTGTGGAGCTAGAGATGAGATGTTCATGAAAATTCAGGGGCACGTAACAGAACAAGAATGTATACCTAATATCAATAAATCCAGGTGAATTAACGAACATAAGAGATCTCAGAAGGTCGGTGAATCTCAAAATGTGTTGTATTTAGTGATCTTTTTTGCTAAGAAATTGTTTACTAAAAATAACTTTTTTACTGAGTGGATACTTAAGAGATAGCAATTATTGTGTCTACCCTTGTCCACATACCATCATCTCAAAATTACAAAATTATTTTACATTTTTTTAACCTGCATAGAGATCTATTTAACATTACATTCTTGAACTTCTGCCAAAAACCTATGTTGAAATGACCATGTGAGAAATATTTTAACATCTTCTACAAATTGCAATTTGATTATACTTTTGTCTCTTTAATATTGTCCATAACAAGATCTGTATGCTTAACTTTTCTGAGTTCAGTGCTAGAAAATACAGTATTTTGCTCCATTAATATGCTTCATTTTAGTAGTTAATAAAAACTATGCAACTTAAATCTGTTTGCCAAAACAGTTAATTGAGTTAAGCTTTCCATTTAGTTTTTTTTTTTTTTTTTTTTTGTGGTGCTGGGGATTGAACCACAGGGCCTTGTGCTTGCGACGCAAGCACTCTACCAACTGAGCTATATCTCCAGCCCTACCATTTAGTTTTAACATCTATTCATGTTTAAGTTTTCAGGTTAATTACTCATCATCATTAGCTCTTCTGCTGTTCATAAGGTGGCTTTTGCTCTTTTTCTCTTGTTTGTTTATTGATGGTGCTTGTGATTGAACCCAGGGTGCTCTACCACTGAGCTACATGCCCAGACCTTTTTATTTTTTATTTTTAGACAGGGTCTTGCAAAATTGCCAAAGAAACTGACCTCAAACTTGCAATCCTTCTGCCCCAGCTTCCCTAGTCATTGGAATTATAGGCATGCACTATTGCACCTGGCTCTTCTATTTATTAAAAATGTGCTTCTATACCTTATTATAATCTACTTCAAATCTATTCAGAAAGAATACAGATAAATATATATTGTCAAACAATGTAAATTATTTTTTCTTAATTTGGCAATTACTACAATCAAAGCTAACACCATGCCTCGGCTCATAATGTTAAAGCTTAAATTTGAAAACTCTTAATAAGCAGTACACCAACACAAGCAGGAAATGCTGGGTGTGAGTTTACTTAGGTGTAATCTACTGTCATACTGCCCAGCAATACATAAGGTTGAAACCTCCAAATGTGTCCAACAGCTCCAAATAGAAATACATATACTTTTAATATAATGTTATGTACTCCAAATATGCTGGAAAATTCCCTTAATTCATGTTATCAATCCCTTGGTTTTATACCTAGATTTAAAAAAAATCTTAGTTGTTCCCTGGATTTATAGTAGAAACAAATAAACCTGATACACTTCTGCTTGTGGTCTTTGAAGTTTTTAACTGAGTATGCTCTGCAAGGTCAATTTTGATTAATTAAGTAATTGAAGTCATTTTGAAATGATCTTTGTCAATCTAGTAGCTATGCAACTTTATATAAATGTATTTGTCATCCTTGACTTCGCCTTAGAGATACGTTTGTGTCAGAAAGGCTTAGTTCTGGAAGCCACTGTGTGAGAACTAGAGTTCCCATGAATAAATATGTAGACATTTCAATTGTACTCTGGTGCTAATAAAATTAGGGGTCAAACATTCCAGGCACATCATCTATGAACTCTGAATTGGCTACTTATGAGTAAGAGAATGTCAAGCATTAATATCAGTGGTGAAAAGTGTAACTGCAAGAACCAAAGTGGAAAGGAAGTCCACTCTGAGTGCTGACACGAGGTCATTTTTAATCTCTGTGAAATAAACTAGGCCTCTTCTAGGTCAGTTTCAGGTGCATTGTGGAAGCAGGCCAGCTCTAAAATTAAAATACTGATCATTTGGTCATTTCATAAAAATTTGGAAGGAATGATCAAGTGATGAAAACTGAATGAATTACTTTCACTTCCTTTTGGCTTTCTGTTCAGGAACTCATGTTAGTTAAGCAATTCTATTCTTGCAAGAGGAAGTCCATCACATCCCCAACTTAGAAAATCATTAAAACAAATATATATGCTGAGAAAACATGCTCATGGGAAATTACCTAAGGGATAGGAAACCAATCCATTCCTTTAAATAACCAGTCACAAACTGGAATCAACTTGGCTCACAGTAGTAATTTATCTGACCCACACAGTATTTTTAAAAATTTTAGCCTACACTGAAAAAAAAAAAATTGAGATTTCACATTTAGATGGTCTGGCAACTCTGTACCAGTATTGCCACATGGCAAGACCTGCAGGCACTGAGAAATGGCTGCTGCTCCATTCAGTTAGGACAGTGGGTCCCAGTGGTCACAGTACACACACACACACACACACACACACACACACACACGCAAACACACTATCATCTCATATCCAGCCCTGGTCATTGTTTGCATTTGTGACTCCTACAAATATCCTAAAATTGATTGGATCAGCAGAGAACTGAACACCAGGATCTCGTCATGATGCTGTCCTTCTAGCTTCTTTTACTGATTTTATATTAGTAGTTGCCATCCGCCTATATTTATGGATGCTACAAAGCAGCCCTTAAACTCTGTATTCAGCTATAGTGAGTGTAGATTCCATGTTGTTTACAGAGCTGAATCTTTTATGAAGACCTTGAGAAGAAATTTCCTATTGGCCTTATTAAGAGAACTAATAAGCAATCTGTTGTCCAGAGAAATTTGTTTGCTTTTCTCTCATAAATATGGTAAAATTAGCTTGCTCTCTTTTTACTGACTGCTAGAAAATCTAAAGACAATTTTGTAGTCCACTCTTAGCAACTGTATAAGGCTTAATGGTATACCCACAGTCTTGACTGCATCTCATGCTACTTTTGTCCTTTGTTTCAGCCTTCTCTCTAAGAAGAATAATAAGTTGAAGCAAAAATTGCAATAAACAGTATCAGCGGCAAAAAAAAGGTAACGTATTATATTTGTATAGAGAAAAATAAAAAGACAGTATAAATAAAATACTTCACCTGGAACACTGAACACACTTAAAATCCTAGCTACTTCGAAGGCTGAGGGGAGGATCACAAGTTCAAGGCCAGCCTGGGCAGCTTAGTGACACCCTATCTCAAAATCAAATATAAAAGGACTGGGGATGTAGCTCAGCGATACAGTGCCCAAGTACTGAGGGGGGCGGGGGGAAGGGAACACCTAGAGAAGTCCTTTTGCTATTTGGTTTTTAAAAGTACAAGTAATATATGCCATAGGTAGAAATTTCAAAGAGTAGAGAGAATAAGTTAAAAATCTTTCCCTTCTTTTCCAATTTCTTTTCTCTACAGACACATGCACAAATACACACATAGATGTACATACACATTTTTTATTAGAGCTTTATAATTATACATAGCAGTTGAGTTCATCCAAAAAACTTATACTCGGATGGATTTGATTTCAGTTAAATGATCCCCCTCCCTTTTCCCTTCTAGCCTCCCTTTCCTCTCCCATTCTCCTTCCTCTAGAAGATTTCCTTTTGCTGTTGTGTGGTTATACTTGATTGGATTTTCTTACCTCTGCACAAAGGTGAAGTTCCCTGGCACACACATATATTTTATACATCAGATTACAGATATATAATCAAGGCAGCAAAAAGAAATCCCCTTTCAAATAGTTAGTATTGTATGGGAAGTAGCTTAGTGAGTTTTTAAAAAGAATTTTATTTTCTTGTTCTGAATAGCCTCTTTTGTAATAATTCACAATAGTAAATTGTTTTTTTAAGAAAAATACTTCACAAAATATTATTCATACCTCCAGAGAATAAGAATATTGACTGGAGATTTAATGACACTAAAAAGGTACTGTTGTATTTTGGACATGCAATAATTATATTGTGATTTTGTTTAAATGATGGAGTCCTCTTTTAGACATATGTACTAAATATTTACAGATAAAATATGACCCTCAGGACTTCAAGTAACGTGAAGAGAAAACAAAATTGGCTAATTGATACTTGATGAAGCTGGGTGACAGGTATATGGACTTTCTTATACTATTTCATTTGTATGTGTTTGAAATCTTCCATAACAAAAAGCTGAAAAACTTCATAGGTACTATTACACCTACTTAAAATGTGTTTTATATTTATTTTATTTTTGGTCCTGGGAATTAAACCAAGGGGTGCTTTACCACTGAGCTACATCCCCAAACCTTTTTTTTATTTTTTAAATTTTGAGATAGTCTTTCTAAATTGATCAGTCTTGCTAAGATGTTGAGACTGCCCTTGCACTTGCAGTCCTCCTGCCTCAGCCTCCAGAGTGGTTGGGATTATAGGTATGTGCCACTGTGCCCAGCTTGGGTTTTATAAATATAACCTATCATTTCTCTGAATATATTTTTAATATTATCCAAGAAAAATAATTAGTTTCTCAAATTACAGAAGGTAGTAGTTTACAATCCCAGCATGCAATTGTTTTTAAAAAAGTTTTCTTGAATAAGATGTACTCCATGTTTGTATAAATATGTCAAAATATACTCTACTGTCATGTATAACTAAAATAAAAGTTTTATTGAAATAAAATTCAGATATTAAATGCACCCTTTTGGGGCTAGAGTTGTGGCTCAGTGGTAGAGCACTTGCCTAATACCCGTGAGGCACTAGATTCAATCCTCAGCACCACATTAAAAAAAAGAAATAAAGGTATTGTGCCCATTTACAACTAAAAAAAAATTTAAAAAACAAAAGAAATGAACCCTTCTAATGTATACTTTCCCATGGTTTTCATATTTCCAGAGTTGGACAATAATCAACATATTCTAATTTTAAAACATTTTTATTACTCCCAAAACAAACCCTATGTCCTTGCATGCAATTGATTGTAGACTCACTGCACTGTAATCTGGCTTGCTGTTTCATCACAGCAATATAAATAAAGGCCTTATTCTGCACAGATATCTTATTAAATACTTCTCTTAGCCTATCAGAAGAGCAAGATCTCAACTGTGGCAGTTCTTTTTTTCTCACCTCTTCATCATATCCACAGCATAAAATATATAGTTACCTTGTATAGTAGAAGAATGACTGTTCCCTAGTATGGGTTCCTGAAGAGAATTATGTGGCCCCATCCACTGATGTTGGGTATGGTCTATGTCATGCTTTAGCCAATGGAATGTTAGCAGACAAGATGTAGACCATGTACAAGCAGAAGTTCTGTTTTTTTTTTTAAATATTTTTTAAGTTGTCAATGCATCTTTTATTTTATTTATTGATATGTGGTGCTGAGTATTGAACCCTTGCACATGCCAGACAAATGCTTTACCACTGAGCCACAACTCCAGCCCCAGAAGTTTTATTTTAAGTTTCTACCAGCTTTCTTGTTTTCATTTGGTTTAAAGTGTCACTTTTAATTTGACTTGTGAATGTGACTATGTAGAAGTGACAGCCTGTTTATGTGAGTGTTGTTGTTTTTTTAAGCAGAGGTGGGGCAAGGGTGTTATGCTTTTCTCATTGAAAATGAAGGAAGTCATGTTTTTATTCTGGTTCTGTTTCCTGTTTACTGACTAAAGATGGAATTGTCATTATGATGCGGAAACAGCTTATATATCCCTTTCCTTCCACTTTTTCATGAACAGGATATAGCATAGAAGAATTCTTGCTTAGTCTTGGGATATTTATGAATCAACAACTATTATTAACAACAACTTATCAACAACTTATTAAAACAATAAATCAACAACTTATTAAAAATAAGCCGGGCACGGTGGCACATTCCTGTAATCCCAGTAGTTTGGGAGGCTGAGGAAGGAGGATCGAAAGTTTGAGGCCAGACTCATCAGATTAGTAAGGCAACTCAGTGAGAGCCTGTCTCAAAATACAAAATAAAAAGGGCTGGGATGTAGCTCAATGGTAAAGTGCCCCTGGGTGAAATCCCACTACCAAAACAAAAACAAAAAAACAAGCAAAAAAACCCCAACAAAATAAAAAACAAGATTTTTCAGGATTAACTGAAAATTCTTTTCTTAAAGATACTACCAAATTTTAAAATAAAAAATACATATTCTTTAACATAACACATTATAGAAATTTATCGTAAAAAGCTGAATGCAGTGACATATGCCTGTAAACCCATCAACTCGGGAAACTGAGGAAGGAGGATCATAGTTCAAAGTCAGCTTCAGCAACTTAGGGAGACACTGCTGCAAAATTAAAAATAAAAAGGACTGGGGATGTGGCTCAGTAATTAAGTACCTCTGGTTCAATCCTCAATACTGATGAAAGGAGGAGAAGAAATTCATTCCACAGAAACACTTCTACATTTATTCAAGAATGTACAAGTAAGGGTACTCACCAAAAAAAAAAAAAAAAAAAAAAAAAAAAAAAAAAATCTAAATATCTTTCAATAAGAGTATGGCTAAATAAATTATGATATGTTCATATTGTGAAATACCATGCAGTCTTTAAAAGTCATGAGGTGGTCTTTCATTAAATACGTAAATTTTATTACACTAAAGCCTCATTAAAATGATAGTAAAAGAATAAAACACCACATAAATCCACAATGACAAAGACACAGAATAAAAGAGGCAAGTGATTTCATAGATTTCTAAAGGAAATGGAGGAGAGTAATCAATGAGAAAGTACAGTTTAGAGTAAGAGAAATTAATAAAAAAGAAGCCAGTTGGCCCCCAAAATGCTAGCATAGGGTATGGTATAGTGTGAATGTCTGTACCCTCCAAAATTCATGTTGAAATTTAATTGCCATTGTAACAGCATTGAGAGGTGAAATTCTTTGGAGGTGGTAGCCCTCATGGGTGGTTAATGCTTTTATTAAAGAACAAGTTTGGGCTGGGAGTGTGGCTGGTGGTAGAGTGCTCACCTAGCATACTCCAGGGCCTATGATGGATCCCCAGCACTTTTGGTTGCTTGTTTGGGGGCAGGTTTGGCCCTCTCTTGTTTGCCTTTCCACATTCTGCCATGTTATGACACAGCAAAAAGGTCCTTGCTAGATGTTAGTACTTTGAGTTTGGACTCACCAGCCTCCAGAACTGTGAGCCAAGAAATTTCTGCTCATTACGAATTATCCAGTCTCAGGTATCCTGTTACAGTAGTACAATATGGACTAAGACAGGCTAAAAAGGAGTTAACTTTCCATTTTCTCTTTCTTAGAAAGCAGTTTGAATATATGCTCCAATAAAATGGAAGAGTAAACCAAGAGAGAAAACACTGAATCCAAGAAATACAGGAGCCAACAGTGAAGAGAAATTCTGGGATTCTGGTTGTACAGCAGCCATGAAGCAAGCAGTTTGTTATCTAGGAGGAAAGTTTCCAGAAAAAAAAATTGGGATTCCATAATTTATTGGAATTATGTTGGGGTATTCAGGGGGAATAATTAAGATATGATAAAGGAGGAAAAAGAGAATCAGAAACTCCAGGAAAATAAAACACTATATGAAAAAAAACAAATGTAATCATAGGATCCTGATTGGCCTTACAATGAATACCACTTATATAATCATAATAATGCAAGCATTGACTTTATATTTAACAAACAAAAAAAAAGGACCTAAGTCATTTGCGTAGAGAGGGGAAGACATATAGTGGTGGGGGAATAATAATTCTAAATCCACATCTATGATGTCAGAGTAAATAAAGGCTGTGATGGTATTAAAATATGTACACAAATTCTCTGATAATTTTTCCTGCAAGTGTTGGAGACTAATTCCCCTTCTGTTGAGCTTGCTTCCTACTTCTGACAAACAGAATAAAGTACAAGTGACAGTGTGTAACCTTGCAGATTAGATCATAAAAATCACTGAAGTTTTTTGCCACTTAGACTCCCTTGGATTGCATTTGTAGAGAGAGCAGACTGCTGTGTTCTGAGGCCCAGTGGAGAAGCCCAGGTGGTGGGGACTGAGGCCTCCAGCAAATAGCTCCCCCAAAATTGGGGTTGCCTGCCAACATATAGGTGAGTGAGCCGTCTTGTAAGTGGGTCCCCCACTCTCAGTTAAGCCTTCAGATATCTGTAGTCCTCAGCCAGAATCACCCAGTTAAAGCTACTCTCAAAAACCCTAACCCATAGAAAATATGAGGTAATCAATGTTTGCTGCTTTAAACTATTATATTTCAGGTAATTTGTCATGTAATAATAGCTTACTGATCTAAAGTCTTAAATTGATAAAGAAACAAACTATAAGCACATTGATTTGGGGGGTAATTATCAAAAACCCAACTGTTTGTTGAGGACAGGATAAATGGGGAGAGGAAGGTAGACTTCTGCTGTTTTTCTATTATAAAGTTTTTGTTACTAATTGATTTTTTTAGAACTACATGTAGATATTTGAGTATATTTTTTATTTTGAAAAATATGTAGAAAAAAATTTACATCCTATGTGTTTCACATATTTACACACATGTTCATATGTATATACACATACATGTACACAAACACATACATATAAACATAAACATATGTATTTTTAAAAACGGATTGAAAAATACTTGGAAAAACCAGATTCAAACAGAATTGGAAAAAAGGTTAAAAAAGAATTTCACCCTTACATTGCATAATTTTTTTTACATTGAGTGTATTTTACTTCAGTTTTTTGTTATTGAAAATACATACAGAAAGGGAATGTCCATTGATATGATCTAAGGGTCTAACACCTCTAAGGAAGAATTCTTCTGCCTAAAGCAAAAGAGTTAACTATAAATCAAGAAGATATATGTAATACAAGAAATTTTAATAACAGATGCTTAAATTTTTTCTGGAAAGACCTATGAATATTACATTGCAAGAAACATTTGTACAGTGATTAAGAGCACTACTTTGAACCCAGACTGCTTGTGTTTGAATCCCCCGGTTTGCTACATACAACTTAGATGATTTTGACTTCTTCGCCTGTGTTTGGTATCTCTAAAATTGGGATGATGATAGAAGGACCTAACTCAGAGGGTTCCTGGGAAGATCAAATAAGTTACTACACACAAAACACTTACCACAGCCTCTGACCAGAGTACAACCTAAGTATTATTAAAAAGTATGTTGTGAGTGGACTCAGTACCAATTTGTGCTTGAAGTCAGTGGCTCTGACATAGGCATGATTCCAGAATTAATATAGAAGAGAGATAGGGGAACAGCAATTTGATTCCATGATTGTGCAACAAACATAACGTTTTTGTCTAAGTAAAGCTGAAGTGATTTGGGGGGATTCTAATAGATATTTGGTCTTCGAGTTTCATTACATAACAAGCACATTTCTATTTAGATGGCATGTTTATTTATTTAGGTGGCATGTTTATTTATTTAGGTAGTGTAATGTTGAGCATGGCTGGTGGTGGAGGCCTCCAGTCACTCCTCAGCACTACCTGTCACACCTGGCAAATTCTTTTAATCTCTGAGACCTCAGTTTCCTCATCTATAAAAGCAGGAGGCTGAACTACATAATTTAACAAATCTTGTCCAGTTTTCAGGTTCTATCATTTTGGTATTTTGTCACATCTAAAATTCAGTTGAGGGCTGGGGGATATAGATAGTGGTAGAGTTCTCACTAAACATGCACAAGGTCCTGGGTTTGATCCACAACACTGAAAATAAAAAAATAAATAAATAAAGCTTAGATGAGGAAAACATTAGTTAAAAGAGCATGGTTATCAATTGAGTTGTGAATACAATTTAGATAAATTTTGAATTTTGAAAGTACTATTTATAAATTTTACATCTTCATTAGCAGAAAGGAACAGTATAGTGAATAATCCAAGGAGGCATGATTATAAAATCATTTATATTAGGTTTGTAGTATCTTAAACTATGAGAAAATTATAAGGCAAATATTTCTTTATGGAATTTCATTTGAATATTATTCTCTATTCTCTAAGTGACATTTGTAGGCAATATGACAGATCTTATCAGCAACTGAAAATGTTTTACATAAAATACAAAATGTAGAAAAAACTAAAAGTTGCCTTAATCTAGAACTTTCTTACTGAAAATAGCAAAATCTTCTTCAGGATTGAAAATAAACCATGAGTTCACAGGCAACAGCTTACAGTGATTAACAGGAGAAAATTTACTCCCAGACTTGATGTTACCTTGAATAAGTTATCTAAGCTCTTCAAATCTCAGTTGTCATACCTATAAATTGAGAATAGGAATTGCACATACCATTGTGCCGCAGGTGACCTGAAGATTAAGTAAGTAAAGCCACAATACAGTGTATGGCATAGAGTTTGCTCAAAACAGTTGATTTCTTTGTATTTATTGCCCTCAAACAGCAGATTTACTTATTTATAAATCATATACTGTTATTCAATGTTGTTATTGAGATATCATAGACTTGTGGTTAAGAGTTCAGATTCTAAAATTTATATCCTGTTAAAATTATGGCTCTGTCACTTAAATACTATGTAACCTTGAGATCCATAAAATTAAAATGAATGAAAAATAATTCATAGAGTTGTTTGGCCAAATAAAATAAGGTATATAAAGGATCAAAAAGTATTAGCTAGTATTATTCAGGAAGTGGTAGAAATCAATCCTTTAGTGTTTGGTGCATTTCATAGATGACCAGCAACCCAAGAGGCAATGTTGTTTTCTGACTTTGTCATCACTCCTTCCTTATTTGGGTCTGCAAAACATCAGAAGGTGAGGAATAAATTCATTAGGCTGTGGGTTCCTTTTAATAAAGGGACGTTAATGAGCATCTTTGAAGAAACATCTCAGAAGCTAAGTTTGCCACAGTGACTTTTTTTCAAAGCAATAAACCCAGGAATGTTTGTTTTGATGCCATTTTTAAAAATCTAATAAACCTACCTGTGGCAAATAGAAACAAAGAACTGGCCCAAAGACATAAAAATAACTTTGCGACAGAGAAAGTTTGACAGTGCTGGTGCCTACTGTCTTCTTTACTATAATTAATTTAAAACCCTCATTACATTGGCAGCATTTTTTTTTTTCAAAAATGATAACCTTTGTAAGAATCTGGTATTTTCACCTGGGATATTCTATTTTTTTTTTCCCTGAGAGACTGGATCCAGAACTTCACTTCTTTGACAGGTAATTACATGGCTTATTTATTTTCTAAACTTATGTTCTTGCTTCTAAGCACACACTTCGTTTATTTATTTATGGTATTGGGGAATTTTGGGTACCAGGGGTTGAATCCAGGAATGCTTTACCACTGAGTTACATGTCCAGCCCTTTTCATTTTTTATTTTGAGACAGTCTTGCTAAGTTGCTGAGAGCCTCACTAAATTGCTGAGACTGGTTTCCAACTTGAGATCCTCCTAACTCAGTCTCCCAAGTCTCTGGGATTATAGGTGTGCACCACTGAGTCTGGTACACATATTTATTTTAGATAGTAACATTGAAAGAAATCTTCTTGGTTTCTTCAGTTTGGAGATTATATGAAAGGAATGGTTAGCTAATTCCTATACTCCCTCACTTCTGTGACAATAGAAACCTAACACTCACTGAGCATACAAAGACCCAAGGAAAAGACTGTCATTGTTGGGGTCTAGGTCCTTGGTGTCCTGAACAAAGAACTGAGCAAGACACACACAAGCAACAGGCAAAAGTATAGATTTATTGAAAGTGACAGTGAGAGTATAGGTATAGTGGAGTGACCAAGCGAGAAAAAGGTTTACGGCCCAATGTCTGGACATTAGTATCTTATATGCTGAGCTATGAGGCATCCTTTTTTCTATAAGGACAGGATTGAAGACCTTACCTCATTTGCTCCCATTTGTTACCTTATGATACTTGATTAGAATATGGTACAATATTCTTCCATTTGGTTACTTTGAAAAACCTAATTAGAATACTTCCCAGTTTACCTTGTTGGTCATTTAAAAATATAGAACCTGTGGCGGGAGTTGTCATAGTGATAAGTCCTCAGTGATTGGAGTTGTCATGGTAATGGCACTTATCATAAACAGGGACATGATGATTCCTCTCCCTGTCTTGTCCTTCAGCAGCATCTTTCTTATACCCTGCCTCCACCATCTTGGCATCCCTAAACTACTACCCAATAAGACTACTTTTCTCAGCAACCCTTGCAAACAAGTGTAGTTCTGTAACTTATTGCCAATAATAGATATCAATACCCTCCCTGCAATGACCACAGGAATGTTCTACGCTGGATTTATTGCTTGTGCCAACAAGGGAGATTGAACACCATGGGGAACCAAGGATAGCTCAGTGAAAAGAGCATTAGAAAGGCTTTACTATAGGATTTGCTTTGTATTAGTTAATTTTAGGGAGGGTTCAAAGAAGAGTAGCTCCTGCTTATTCCAGATTAGTAAGCAGGGGCTATGCTATGATTAGGTATCTTAAAACATTATCAGGAGGAATGAAGCACAACCAAAGTTACAACTAGTAGCAAACCATAATAGGCAGAATAGGGAGATGTTTTGTCACTTTGTGGTTTGGACAATGTTCATGTTTCCGCCTATTCAGACATAATTGTGCAGTAGCCGCCTTGTTTTTATATTGATCCATCAGTCACAGAGTGGCCTTGTTAAATGTTGTTCTTTGAAACTGTGTATGTTTAACAGAATATCAAGGTCTGTGAGTGCTAGGGCTACTCTGGGATGCCACGGACAGTTTCTCTCTTCATTATGGGTAACACATGGTACTCACAGAAACCTTCATTAAAAGAGTTGGCGTGTATCCTTTGCCTCTGATTCTTCTTTCCCTCATTCATGCAGATGGAATGTGGTTGAGAGGGCTGTAGTAGTCCAGTTGGAATATGCGGCTGTCTTGGTAATGGAAGCTACAATAGACCTAGCCTACTACAGCTGCAGACTTTTATATGAGATGAAGAAAAGTCTACCTGTTTAAGTCTTTTCTATGTTGAGACTTATTTCTCACAGTTGAAATTAATCCTGCTGTAGGAATCTATCAGTACGTTTAAGGTTGGTTTCATTTGTTTAAATTGGACAGATGGGGCTGGGCACAGCGGCACATGCCTGTAATCCCAGCAGGTTGGGAGGCTGAGGCAGGAGGATCGCAAGTTCAAGTTCAAAGCCAGCCTCAGCAACTTAGGGAGGTCCTAAGCAACTTAGTGAGAACCTATATCTAAATAAGACTTAAAAAGGACTCAGGAGCTGACTCAGTAAGTGCTTTGGGTTCAATCCCTGGTACCAAAGAAAAGGCTAGGGATGTAGCTCGGCATGAAAGCACCTCTAGATTTAATCCCCAATACCCCCCACCAAAAAAAAAAAAAAAAAAAAATCAAGTTGGAATTTGTTAGGATCAGCACATGCTTTAAGAAAATGACTTTTGCACTACTCTGTTTTCAGTTTTCTCTTCAGTGTTTTTTAAAACTTCTTCTTTATATGTTTTTAGTTATTTTTGAAGCTGGAGGATTGGTTCAGCATAAGAAATATGAAATAGGGCTGTGTGGCTCAGGGGCAGAGTACTTGCCTAGCATGTATGAGGCACTGGGTTGGATTCTCAGCACCACATATAAATAAATGAATAAAAATAAAGGTCCATCAACATCTAAAAAAAATATTAAAAAAAGAAATATGAAATAAAAAGTTAGAGGAGAGGGTATATTTAATTACTCTATTTCCTTCAGCATTACTACTGTATATCCTTTATTGTGTTACAGTCTGAAGTTTTCCTTGAGTGGAGAGTCACCCGGAGAGTCACCTACCTCTAGTTTGGCCTTCTGTGTGACCCTGGGCAAATCACTGAATTTCTCTAAGCTTACATATTATTATTCCCCCTAGTATTCTAGTACACATTCAAAGATGGAGATAATAATACCTGATCTACCTAGAGTTGTGAGAGTAAACAGGGAGTAACATGTGAAAAAGCTCTGCAATATTAAGCTTTAGGAATATATATTATTATGTGACAGGGTCTCACTATCTCAAACTTGAGATCCCTCTGGCCTGAGCCTCCTAAGTCACTAAAAGCAAATTTTAAAAGAATTTTAAAAGAATTTAAGTTTAAATTTTAAAAGAATTTTAAAACCACAAAATGCTAATTAATTAAAACTAGTTATTAACAATAAATGTCCTTTAACACATTTTCAACTACTGAATATACGTTTATATATATATCTGCATCTATATATGTACACACACCACATACACACACACACACACACACACACACACACGCTTCTACAAAGTGGTCATCTTGAAATGTGATATTCAGTGATGAAGTCAGGCATTCACCTAATGATACCACTGAAGGAAACATAATATGCACGTAAAGTGTCATATAATTCTAAGGGCATTAAAAAATTTTTGCATATAAATTTTGGCAATGAAATTTTTCCCACTATATTTTAGTTTGAATCGTATAGCTCCCCAACACCACTAAAGGTTAAGTAACAGAAGCTGAAAGAAATCTTGGCTTTATACCTACACAGACTTTATACCTACTCAGCTGTGTTACCTACACAGATACGAAAGTTTTTCACAGAATAGTGAATGTGATAAAAATATAAAATCACGTTACAATTTTAAATACAATTTATTATTTTTTATTGTGATAAAACATATCTAACATAAAATTTGCCAGCTTAACTTTTTTTTTTTTCTTTCCTTTTTGCAGTACTAGGAATTGAACCCAGGGCCTTCTATAAGATAGGCAAGTACTCCACCTCTGAACTAGATCCCCAGGTCTTTTATAAAATTTAATTTTTTGGAGATAGGGTCTTGCTAAGTTGCCCAGGCTGGCACTGAACTTGTGATGCTCCTGCCTTAGTTTCCCCATGTAGCTAGGATTACGGCATATACCACCATGCTTGACTCATTTCCACCATTTTTAAATGCACAGTTCAGTGACATTAACTGTATTTACACTATTGTGTAACCATGACCACTCCATCTCCAGTACTTTTTCATCATCCCAAACAATACACCCTATCTATCCACCTATCTGTACTGTAGTAAAAATCAGATAAAATTTATTATCTTAGCCATTTTTAAATGTATTTCAGAAGTGTTAAGTATATTCTCACTGCTGTGAAACAGATCTCCAAGCCTGTTTCATCTTGCATATTTGAAATTCTATACCTGTTAAACAATTCCACTTTTTTCCCTTCTCCCAGCCTTTAGTAACCATCATTTTATTGTCTGTTTGTATGAATTTGGTTACATCAAATACCTCTTATGGATGGACTCACAGTTTATTTTTAATTTGAAATATTTATAGTCACTGAATGAAAGAAATTCTTACTTGTTTTGTTTGGGGGCTTATTACTGACAGTTTGGCCTCAGCCCAATCAATATAGTAGATGAATTTTATATGGTGAAATATTTCATAGCCCTTGTTAATGATTCATTCCTGAACACAGAAACTAAATGTCATCATATTAAAGAATCCGTAATTAGATGCTCAGGTAGGCTTGACTTTGAAGTTATTTATAAAATTTTAATTTTTCTTTGAATGTTCAATGAAACAGCATAACAAATATGAAATAAAAAGAGAAGGTATATTTAATTACTCTATTCTCCTTCAGTATTATTACTGTATATCCTTTGTTGTGTTACAGTCTGAAGTTTTCAATCAATGGAGAGTCGCCTAGGTTTGGTTCTAGTTTGGCCTTTTGTGTGACCCTGGGCAAATCCCTTGAATTTCTCTAGCTTACATATTATTATTCCCTCTACTATTCTTGTACACATGTAAAGATGGAGATAATACCTGACCTATCTACAACTGTGAGAATCAATAGAGAGTAACATGTGAAAAAGCTCTGCAACATTAACTTTAGGAATATGTATCATTAAAGAAATTTCATCCGTTCCAAACTTCTTGACATTTTTATGTGGCTTTCTTCTAAAAATCTTGTTACCCTAAGAAACTAAAAATATGTTCCCTTATCTTCAGTTCCCCATTTATTGGATTATATATTTCAACAAAAAAATTTACAGATTAAAAAATGGTGACTAGAGCTAGGAATGAGGGAGTAAGGGATACCAAGAATAAACTAGAGAAGAATTTCCCTCCCTTTTCATTCACTTCCCAGCTAGGAGTCCATTCAACAGAGTTAAAATTACAGAGAGGACTGAGGGACACAGAATGAAATGGCAGGTTTAATATTAGAATCTCAAGAATGGTTTGAATCTTCACCTGTAGTTTCACATAAAGCATACCAGATATAAAAGTGTTGTGACTCAGTGGTTTATGCAACAAGCTGGAAACTCAGGACCTGTGGGTTCTGTCCATGAGTCTGACATTTGTTTTCTATAAGTGAGCTAATCATGTTCACTCCCTGTGGTTTTATATTTAGCTTTTCATCTACTTGTGACGCTAGTGATACCAAATTACTTCCCAAGAATGTAAAAGGAAAAAGAAAATAGAACTCAGAGTTATGATGCTATGAAAGTTGTAACAACTGTAGCTTTTATGAGAAAACATGTACAACTTGTCTAAAAATTAAAATTTCTACAGATATTAAAACTTTCTTTTAACCTAGGTAAGGAGGACAGTGATCCTACAAATATGAAACAAGTAGATAACTGTGAAACCTCTTTCAGATTATTAGTTTTAAACTCCTTCCCATTCAAACCTTCACAAAAGCATAAGAAAGCCTTTTAAAAATGATTTTTAGTTTTCTTCTCATTCTTCATGTATTTCTTTACCTGGAGTGAAGGTGGCTGGCTAGTACATAGTGTAAGAGGCAGAAGAGGTGAAATGGTTGGTTATAAAAGAAAGACTAGAAAGCATTCAGTTTAACCAGTTCTTATTTTGTGTTTTCCATGAACGGGTAGAATGAGTAGTGCCCCACTGCTAAAACCATCTCCTTTAGATAGCAGCAGGTGGCTACCTGGAAACTGAGGTTTAGATTTAGAGAGAGTGAGTGACTTGTCCAAGTAAGAAATGAAGCAGGTCTTGGGCCATTCATCCCTTTGACTTCAGAGTCCATGCTCTATTCTATTTTTAAGAAAAGTGGGACTTATTTATGGAATAAATATCAACCAAAACTGTCCTGAAAAGTTATTAGGAAGTTGAGCTGCTTCAGAGATTCTCCCACATTGGCATGTGGGTTATATCACATCTCTACATATTTGCTGCATGCCTGCTTAATATTCTTCTCTTGACTATTCAGATTCTTTATATTTTCTACTCACTTACAAGGCTTTTTACCCTGCCAGAACCTAATTCTACCTCATGACAAACAGTCGGCATCAGCACTTGCTGCTTTAGTGACTTAAAGTTTCCAGGTTCAGATTCCCAAGTGAGAAGTGATGGGTCCAGTTCATCTTCCTACACCAGGCCATGGGTCACTGACCAGTTTATATGGATTGATGACTTATGTCAAGCACCCAAACACTCAGCTGCAGCTGAGGATGAGCAAGGCATTTCCCCGAGAGGAGAACTGTGCTGTATGTAGGCATGCATTCTGAAACTTGGCCTGTCATATGCCATTAAAACAAACAAACAAAAAACCTCCCAAACAAGATCTGCCTTCTTCTCCCTTTATTTGCTATTCTTCCCACCACCTGGAATAAATTCCTAAAAAATTTTAATTCAACAGATTTAATTTTGTTGAAAAAGTAATGCATGTACACAGTAAAATATTTGGAATGTTAAAAGGATATATATTGGAAATCATCTCCTTTCTACTAATGATTCTCAAGGTCCTCATATACAAGCAACCACAGCTAACAGTTTTTAAAGTATTCTTCAGAAAAATCTGATGTGTTCAAACGTTCTATCCACATTTAAATTTCACATAAATGGAAGAATACAATAGTCACGATGTATGCTTTGCCTTACTAATTTATAACAAGTTGATCTTGGGGTCTATTCCATATGAGCATACATAATTTTTAAAAAATTTTCTTAAGCAGCTTCACAGAATGTCATTGTATGTATGATTTTGTTTTTAATCTATGCCCTTTTGATAAGCAGCTACTACATTGTTTTCACTCTTGCCATTACAAATAGGGCTATAATAAGCATATAAATATTTACACACAGCTGTAAATTTTATCTCTAAGATAAATTCCTATTGGGACAATTTGGTCAACACATGCATGACTTTAATTTTTAATTTAATTTTTTCTTTTTTTTTTTGTACCAGGGATTGAACCCAGGGGCACTTTACCACTGAGCCACATCCCCAGCCCTTTTTTATATTTAATTTAGAGACAGCGTCTCACTGAGTTGCCTAGAGCCTCCATAAGTTGCTAAGGCTAGCTTTGAACTTGCAATCCTCCTGCCTCAGCCTCCCGAGCAGTTCTGTGACTCTTAAATTTTGATAGAGATATTACCAAACTGCCTTCCAAAGCACTGTACCAGTTTCTCTCGCTGTGTATGAGAGTGCCCATCTTTCTATACCATCAACAGCCCATGTTTTGTCAACCTTTCTGCTCTCCTCCAACCTAATCTCCAATTAAAGACTGGTTAATGTCAGTCTTTGTGTATATGGTGCTGGGGGTGGAACCCAAGGCCTCACACATTCTACGCAAGTGCTCTTCCACTTAAGTTACATCCCAGGCTTAATTTCAGTCTTTTAAAATTCAGCCTTCTTCCTTGAGCCCTAAGTTGACTGTCACCTACTTCGCTCAGTTCTTCGGAAGTCTCTCTTACCTCCATTTGCATCTTTTTTCCATTCTCTTCCTTTATCAAGTCACAATTTATCCCAAAAGTGCCAGATTAATATTTTTCTAATTTTCATAATTTTATTTACAGACTCAGAAACCACTGAAGGCTTCTACTACCTATAGGATCAAGTTCAAATCCTTAACCAGGCATTCAACGCTCAGTATAGTTTAGTGTACTGTGACCACCTCATGCTCTGACAGCCTGGTCCACAAAGCTCTGAGTTGATAAACCACTAATTTTTATATTACCTATGTGGCATTTATTTATTTTTAATTTTGTTTTAGTTGTTGATGGGCCTTTATTTTTATTTATTTATATGTGGTTCTGAGAATCAAACCCAGTTCCTCACACATCCTAGGAGAGTGCTCTACCACTGAGCCACAACCCCAGCTCCTACGTGGCATTTATTAAGACATTTAATGAAATAAGAGTTTGTTTTTTCTCCTGAACTAAGCTATGTGCTTCTTAGAAGGAAACATACCTAAAACATTTTTTCTATTTCTCACACACACAATATGACCCCATATTTCCAGGTGCTTAAAAAACATCTGTAGATTGAAATGAGACATAAATATATTAAAAAGAAGAAAAAACTAGCTAGGTACCAAAGAAAACACTAAGTCTTTCCAAGAGTTGAAATCCTTGGAGTGCTTTACATTAATTTTCCCTAACCTATAGCAGATGCCAAAATTAACTGCTGAGAACTCAAGAAATCCTGGAGTGTTGCAAGAAAGAAACAGAGCTTGCCAATAAGAAGGAAAAAAAAAAAACTATAAAACACCAGCCAATATGAGAGTCAATATGTCAGTAATACTTTTCACCACACTGTCAGTGAACTTTTAAACAACTTGACCATATAGTCCTTATCGATCACTGGATGGTTTTTACATTTTTGGATATATTAAAAGTGGAGGCACGAGCTGGGATATAGCTTAGTTTACCGTAGAGTGTTGGACTTGCAAGCACAAGGTCCTGGGTTCAATCCCTGGCACTGCCAAAAAAAAAAAAAAAAGAAAATGTGGAGGCACTACTGATCATTTACTCAATTCATTACTTACAGTCTGATTCTCTCCCAGTTCTGAGAATGAGTTATACTAGCAGGGATTAAGCCCAGATTCTGATCTTTACTTACATCCAGTGAAGATAAGTCTCAGTATCTGGTTAAAGAAAAATACTACAGACCTTCATTTCCCTAAATTTTATCTTAGAAATTGAACCATTTTTCTAAGTGAATTGTTAAAATACATAATTTTATCCCTTAACATGCATACACATATAAATTTATAGGAAAAGATTTGGAAGGGAACACCTGGAAGTACATATTTCTGAGAAGAGGATCGACTGGTATACATTAGCACATTACTTTGCTTTAAATAAATATTTTCCTTTTAAATCAATTGTATCTTGCTACTCACATCTATTTTCTTCACTTTTTTTCATCAAATTCCACGGTGCACCTAAACATTCATCTGGGAAAAGTGTTATATTATTGCTTTTTCCTATTTTAACCAAATTCCCTAACCAGTTGCTCTGTAAAAATAATGCTATTTGTGGGTATCCACGGATCAAACCCTTCATGTCTGTCACATTACCACAAATTTATATTTCTTACTGAGAAGATGTTGTATGATGTTGTAGTGAAAGCAAAAAGGACTTTAATCTAGTTCTGGCTCTGCCAAGAATATGCTGGGGAACTTGGGCAAATCACTTTAATTTGTTAAATAATGAGTTAGAGCAGCCTATTCTTTGGCAACAAGAATATTTACAAAGGCTATTCTGCGGAGGGAAAGCTCCCAATTCAGTTTCAAAGGTGTGCAAATCTCAAGACAGGAAAATAAATTCCCTTCCATTCATCAAACGCTAAGACCCTAGCTTACGCTGGGTACGAGAAGGACGCACTCATTTCAGGCGCTCACTCGTCGGGGTTGAAAAGGATTTGTAAGGAGCGAATCCTTCACCCAGGAAGCGCTTCGCTTCTCTTAGTCATAGCAGTCCCCCAAATTGTCAAAGTCTAATCGCCGGTTCACTCTCACCAGGCCATTGGTAAGACGAACACCTACCTGCTGTGAGCGTGGAGGTGACGCTACTACAGTTCCCAGCGTGCCTTTTCCCACCCTCCCCACCCCGGCCCGCTGCGGGTCATCCCGGCAGGCCGGGACTTGTAGTTCCAGCACCCAGCTGGCGGTGAGGCTGAGGCACTCTGGGAATCTGCTCCTCCCAGCAGGCGGTGAGGCCAGGAGGTCCTACTCTGACAACTAAGCTTTCCCCAGCTCGGAGTAGCATGCCCTCCTCCAAGAGAACAAACTCATCCTAACATTCCTCTGACCTCCGAGCTCCCCGGTCGGGACACGCCCAGGAAGTGGAGCCGGGTGGCCCAGCAGACAGCCCAAGCGTCTTCCAATCACTCCGAGACGGCAGGGCGGGCTTGGAAGAGGAGGGGCCATGAGGCCAGCGAGCGGGGGTGGGCCGGCGCGGCGTAGCGCTCGGGGCGGGGCTGGTGCGCGGTGCCGCGCGTCTGGGTAGCGGCGGGGGCGCGCCGGTGGGGAGAGGCGGCTGCGGCTGCGGCTGCTAGTGGGGGGTGGGGGGGGAGGAAGAACCGGGGAGGGGGGCAGGGCGAGCGGAGAGCAGTGTTCCTGAGGCGGCGGCGGCGGCGGCGGCGTCTCGGAGGGGGAGGAGGAGGAGGAGGGCGGGGAAGGAGGATGGAGCAAGCTGGGGGTTGGGGTTGGCGCTAGCCGCAGCGGCTCGCCTTGTACTGTGGGAGAGCGGCTGGCTGCTCCTGGAAGTTGTGGTGTCGGGAGCCGGGCGGGTGCCGCCGCAGCCGCCGCCTGGGCGGTGAGGAGGAGGGAGCGGCAGGGTTGGCGGGGGTCGGGAGGGAGGGACGGGTAGGGGGAGCGAGCTGGGGAAGACGGAGCGGGCTCTGCGGCGGGCGGGCGGGCGGCGGGGGGGCCAGCGACCGCAGCCTGGGGGACGCGGGAGGATGGAGCAAGTGGAAATCCTAAGGAAATTCATCCAGAGGGTCCAGGCCATGAAGAGTCCGGACCACAATGGGGAGGACAACTTCGCCCGGGACTTCATGGTGAGTGTCTTCGCTCGCTGTCTCCTCGTCGCGTCGGGACCGGAGCCCCCTGCCGCCTCTCCGGCCGGCCCGGGCTGCCAGCGCTTTGTGTGCGGCTGTGAGGAGCAGGGGGCGCGCACCCACCCGAGGGCCGGGTGGTCCCGGAGGCCGGCGGAGAGGAGCTCGCCTCCGCCCCTCAGCCTCCTTTCTGATCCTCCCGGGTTCGCGGCCCCCTCGGCGAGCGCCCGCGAGGCCGAGCTCGCACCGGCACCGCCGCCCGCGACCACCTATTGTTTCTCGGGCCAGGAGCCGGAGGCTAGTGAGGTGCAGGCCGAGGGGGCTGGGGACTCGCCTTTCCACGCCTTCCTTCTCGGCCTGCCCCTCCCGGGAGGTCCGAGGCAGGGTGTCTGGCTGCGACCCGGAGGAGAGCGGGTTGCGGCTGGCAGAGGAACCAGGGTGTTGAGGTTGGCGTTGACTCGTGGGGTCCCTTTGCTCATGCTGGCCTCCCAGGAGGGCAAGGTAGGACTCATGCCGTCTCTTGGTTCACAATTATTTCCTCCAACATTTAGGAAGGATTGTCCGTAGAGTCTCATGGTTTACCTAATTTCCATTCACCATTCTCGTTTCTTATATTGAGATCCAGGTTGGAGATGGGCTTGGGGTTACTGTGACTTCAGGTTGAAGGGGGTCAGTGTGGGTGGGGGTTATCCTGAAGGAAGCTTACTTCGGACTCCCTGGGGGATATTGCCGAAGGCGGAGGGGATGTGACTATCACTTCCTATCCGGGGTGGGGGTGGGGAACTTGGGAACAATAGTCCTGGTGGGGCGGAGGCGACCGTACGGGCCGAAGCCCTGAACTGGGAGATAACCTTCCCGCCCCCCCCTCGGTGCGCCTCCCCCCTTTCCGCCCTCTGCTTGTGCAGACAGGCTTGAGAGGTGAGGGTTAAAAACCTTGTTCGTGAAATTGCTCTAGATACATCCCTGAGGGGGTCAGTCCGAAGGCGTGGGACCAAAAGCCGACTTCCGACGTTACCCCCCGACCCCGCCCCTTTTATTTTTCTGCTGGACAATGTTCCCTCTAGGGTTGTTTCCCGGCTTAGGAGGCGGTG
This sequence comes from Glaucomys volans, assembly GCA_020662805.1. NCBI lineage: Eukaryota > Metazoa > Chordata > Mammalia > Rodentia > Sciuridae > Glaucomys > Glaucomys volans. The sequence continues at coordinate 185,694 of JAJEJO010000399.1, forward strand.
GTTGCGGCTGCTGCTCCTACGGATATTGCGCAAGATTGGGGCGTTGGAAACCCTGGAGGTCTGGGGAATGGAAAAGGAAGTGGGACTTTGGGAAGTGATTGCTCCTTAGCCTTGGCGGGCGTTGGGAATGGGAAATCAGCTAGGGAAAAATTTTCTTCTGAGCAAGGTACACCTCCAAGAATAATCACATAACTGAAATTCGATTGTGAGAAGGATACACAGTTAATGTCTAAAAAAATGAATAGGCACCAAACATAAGCCAGTGTGTTTCAAAGTGCAGTGGCTTCAATGTGCCTGTGAAATGACTTTTAGGACTGAAATAGTTTTTCATCTTTTTAAAAGAATGCTATCTAATAAATCTTTAGCGTTAAAATTGTTAACAACTGAAAAAAATAGATCCTTGGCCTTACAACAGTATTATAATAGTATTGTTGAGCTTTGTGATTCCCATCTCCCAGACCAATAATAGAGGAGAGGAGTAGGGTTTGTTATTATCTCATAAAAACTGAAAAGTGTAGATAAAAGTCTATTTGAACATTTTCTCTTGATATTTAGCCTATATGTTTTTGAACAATTACTTTTTGATCTGAAAAGATTAAAGAAAGGACATTTCCCCTTCCTACTATCGAGAATCGATTGTGTAGTATCTTTTGTATGGTGTCATTTACAAGAATTGGATAGAGTCCCCTTTTTGCTATCTCTAGCAAAAATAAAATACATTGGAGTATTCAGAATGTTTAAAACTCATCTTTTTTTCAGTTCTGTTTGGTTATGGAGGAAGAGGTGGTGTGGTTCCTGACTGTTTCTTGGTTGCATGCTAGGCACTTTGTTATGCCTGGGTTTATATGGTCTGGAAGGAGCACTGTGTGATAATGTAGGCCATCTGGGCAGGTGACCAGTCTCTGAACTCCTGAACAGGGCAAGTAGCCTTAAGGTTGGTTCATGTTTTGGGGATGAGTCAGGGATTCTTAGTGGAGATTTCATTTCTCAAGGACTAAATGACTTTTTTCTTCCATAATACTTTGGTGAGCTAGGTGATTCTTTCTACATTGGAGATTTGATGACTAAAGCTATTCTCTTATAGTGCCTGCTTTTTTTTTTTTTTTAATTTCCTGAGTTGATAAGTTATAACTATAATTAAAACTGCCTGTAGTTGGTGCTGCTTTTCCCTTGACTGGAAGGCTGGAGAGGAACTGTGTACTGTCATGGAAAGAGAATAGAAGATCAGCAGATAGATTGTTATGGTTAAATTGTGATGTGGGTTAAAAATGCATTTTAAAATCTTAACATTTTTAGAACTGAGCCTTAGAGATAGTTCCATTATAAAATATAAATGGTATTTCAAATTTGGAAATCCTAGAGTAGTTTAATTACTAACAATAATAATCAGCAATGCCTTATACTTAGGGAAGTGGAATGGTCATTCAAACCTGTGGTTTGACTCTACAATGCTATTTCCTTTATTCTGTATTACCATCACCCAAAGCCTATATTTGTTAGTTGTTTGTTTAATTTTTTATTTTTATGTTGCTTCTTGCACAAGGGATAAAACCAAGGGCCTCTGAGCTACACCCCCACCCCCAGCCCTTTTTATTTTATTTTAAGGTATGGCCTTGCTAAATTTCCCAGGCTGTCCTGGAACTTGGCAATCCTTCTGCCTCAACCTCAGTAGCTGGGATTACAAGTGTGTGCCACTACACCGGGCATGTTAATGTTTTTAATGATACCATGTGACCGTAACTACACATCCCATTTTATATTCTTATATTTTTAAACTTAGATTTTTGATAAGAATTTTTCACTTATTAAAGCTGCTTTGTAAAAATAATTTTAATTGGCTAAAATTAGTAGCTTAATAATATGTATAGTATTTCACCAAATTACCATTTCATAACGTAACCATTTCATTATGCTCGAATGTTTAGGCCATTCTATTTTCTGTTGTTATATATAATACTATGATTGACTTACATAAAGCTTCTGTATTTTTCATGCTTATATCTTTCCAGTAGTGGAAGTACTAGGTAAAAGGGAATGAGCATTTAATACATACTTATAAATAACTTTTTGAAAAAGTTGTACTACTTTATGCAACTGTCAGGAATATGAGTGTTCATATTATAATTGCCTTGATCTTAATGGCTGAAAAATGATATCTTGTTTTAATTTGTATTTCTCGATTCCTATTTAGGATAGAAATTTTTCCACCTGTTATATATTCTATGAGTTAGTTGTCTGTTCTAGTTAGTTGCCTTGGCCTGTTGTGACCACATCCTCAAAAGAGGAGAAAACTTAAGTACTGTGATTGTGCAAATTATGGCATCTTTTGGATTATTACTTACATGTTGGAAACAGGCTAATTTTGCTAATAAATAAACGGGCAAATAAACAGCTAATTTGTGACAGTTGTAGAATTTGAACTTTACTATCTCAACTTCTGGTCTTTACAAGATGTCAGGCTATGATCATGACAAGTCTATGTATAAAGTAGGATGATATTCATTCATGTTTGACAGCTAGGTTTTACTCCATACAGAACCCTGAAGTGGTCTTGGAGAAAGGTGTCCCTCAACCATATTCTGAGAATCAGTGAGCCAGCATGAGCCAGGGGTAAAGGTGGTGTTGGGACAGTTACATATTGGTGGTACTGTGAAGGATCTTGTACTAACTACACTATGTTTAGTTTTTCTGTAGACTCATAATGGTAATTGTAGGCATTTCTGCGCTGCAAAACTTAGAGTTATAGGGAGAGTAAGATGATATTAAGAAAGCACATGTGTTGGCCCAGCACTCTTGCAGTGTTACCCCACTTCATCTTCTCCCACCCCATCTTCTCAACCTGTTCTTTGGGATTATTATAAAGCAATATGAATCATCCAAATAGGTTCTGGTAGAAAAGTTGAGAAATCACTTCCCTGGGTCTCTGGAGAGCCACTGAATGTATTAAGAAAGATGGCAGTCATTTGACAGATTTGTGTTTTTACAAAGTTGATTTTGATGGCAGTATGAAGTATGGCATTTTAGAAGCTGTTGAACTATAAGAAGTGGAACATGAAGGCCTGAACTGAACTAAGTCAGGGAAAATAGAGTATACAGTGAATTTAATAAGAAAGAAGTCTCAATGATTGACTGGATGTGAATAGGAAAGAATAAAGGAGTAGTAAGACTAGCATTTCTAGCTTGGTATTCTACTCAAGAATAGTAGAATAAAGGAGTAAGGAAGCAAAAACAGAGAGAATGAAATAAGATTGTAGGAGAAAATTTGAAGAGATTGAATTTTAGTTTTTTTTTTTTAATTTAATTTTGATTCATTGAACACAAATGGAGTACAGCTATTGTTTCTCTGGTTGTACACTGAATTTTAGTTTTGTACATGTTGAAATGCACCCCCCCCCACCCCCCAGTGGTCCAGGCCTGAAATCCCAGTAGTCTGGGAGGCTGAGGTAGGAGGACCACAAGTTTAAAACTAGCCTCAGCAACTTAGACTGTCTCAAAATTTAAAAAAAATTTTTTTAGAAAAAGAGCTGAGGGCGTGGCTCAATGGTGAAGTACCCTGGATTCAATCCCTTGAACCAAAAAAAAAAGAAAAAAAAAAGGGTGCCTGTGAGACATCCAGTAGAATATAGAGTCTATGTTACAGATAGAATGGAGTTAAACGATTTAGGTGTACTTGTATATGTATATAGGACATAGTCAGACATCAGAGTTAATGAGCATATTCCAACAAAAGCAGTGATGGGCTTTAAAAAGAAGCAGCCAAAAAGTGTCACCAGTGATTGTTTCTAAGAAGGTATGGCCAAAGATAATGAAACAGAACCAGAGATACCAGAAAAACCTGGGAAAGATTCAAGAAAGGAGTTATTACCAGAGTCAAATAACGCTGGTTGAGAAGTACCCACTTCTTTTGACAAGTGGGAGTATTTGTCCTAGAAAAAGCTGTTTGGGATTAGTTGTAGGAAGAAGCCAGATTGTAGTGACTTGAGGAGAAAATAGATGAAATGTAAGTGTAGTTTCCTTCCATTTATTTTAATATTCTGAAGGTAGATAGTAGAAGTGAAAGAAGGCACAGGTTTCAGAACAGTTCCCCTCTTACTCCCTACCATTTTACAAAAATGACAAATAGAGATTATTTTTCATATTATTTCTTACTTATATGCATATTTTCTTTTGTGAAGTGATTGCTTAAATATAGTTTTAAAAGATATCAAGAACTTTGTCTTGTGATTAAGCATAATCTCTGAAAGTTTCGATTCAGTGTTTGGATCTGAAATGCTAGAAATCAAAAAGGAAGACTGAAAGCCTAGAAAGGTCTTGTGCTGCAGAGACTAGCTAAGTCTAAAAATTGTCGTTGTTTATTCAGTGTTGTGGCTTGTAGGGTTTTGTTGCTTTAAGTTAATGATAGCTTTATTGAGATATAATTACCTGCCATAAATTTGATTCAAAGTATACATTTCAGTAGTTTTTAGTATAGTCACCGAGTTGTGCAGTCATCACCACAATTTTGGAATATTTTCATCACCCGAAAAGAAACCCCTATACACAGTAGCAATCACTGTATTCCGTCCAGCCATAGGCAACCACTAATACATTTTCTGTCTCCATAGATTTAACTGATCTGAACATTTCATATAAATGCAGTCATGTGGTGTTTGGTGTTTTGTGACTGATTCTACTTAATATAATGTTTTCAAGGTTAATTCATGTTGTAGTGTGGGTCAGTGGTTGAATTAGAATCTATTGTATGGATACCACATTTTGTTTATCCATTCATTTGTTTATGGGTAATTTAATTGTTTCTATGGCCTTTATGAATAATGCTACATTTGTATGCAAGTTTTTTGTGTGAACCGATGGTTTCTTTTTGTTATTTGTTTGAGATATTGGAACTGAACCCAGGGTCTTGCACATACTGGGCATGTGCTCTACCACTGAACTACTCCCAGCCGTTTTTTAAATTTAATTTTGGGACAGGTCTCCCTTATTACCTAGGTTGGCCTCAAACTTGTGATCCTCCTGTCTCAGCTTTCTGAGTTACTGGGATTACAGACATGCACCACCGCTGGTTGTGCCTGTTTTAATTCTCTTAGATCCATATCTAGGAACAGAATTGTTGGGTCATATGATAACACTATATTTCACATTTTGAAGAACTGCCAGACAGTTTTCCAAGATATCACATGTGTATAGTCCCATGAGGACTATATATGGGTTCCAGTTTCTGTACATGTGTCTTTTTGGTTATAGGTATCTTGTGGAAGTAAAGTGGTATCTTGTGGTTGGTTTGTAAATTTTTGTGTATCCAATTTGTCTTTCAAAGATATTTTGTATTTCAAAGATATTTTTCAGTCCCTGCATGCATCTTAGTGCTTTCTCAGTGCCACTTGTTTAGCTATGGCTTTTTTTGGGGGGGGGAGGGGTCCATTTTTTGATGAGTGTTTAACCAGACATATTTATATTTTAACTAACTTTGAAAGTGAAATTTTAAGTCCTGTCCCGACATGGCTCACTGAGATGCACACTAAAAATTTATTTAATGTTAATTCTCTCGAATGTTTTACTGTATTTACTTTTAGAATACTGTTGCCTTTTTTTTTTCAGTATTTGACAATTTAGTTTGGAAAAGGTTTTGAAAGGATGAAACTAAAAGCAGACATTAATATTTAGGTTTAAATTATTTTCTTTTATAAATTAAACACATATGTGTTTCTATAGCACTCATTTCATTAGATTCATAAACATTTACATTTCTATCTTATCTGGACTGAAAAGCCTTCAAGGCTAGAGACTGGGACTTAATTATCCCTGTATCCTTAATGTAGTGTCTCCCTGGCATTTAATAGATAGTAATATCCATTGCATGAGCAGAAATTGAAGGTGATCTTAGTGGTATTAGACATATTTATTTGTCAGGTGAATTCTTCAAATGTTCCAGGGGCTTGTCTCCTAGACCATCATGAAAACTGCTTCTCCCCATTCCTACACAAGGGTGTGCTTATACAACTATAGTTGTATTTCCTGTGTCCACTGGGGGGGAAAAAAAAAGACTGAACTTAGACTTTTTAACTAAGTATTGTTTTATTTATTTATTTATTTATTTATTTTGCTACTGGGGATTGAACCCAGGATCACTCCATCACTGAGCCACATCACCAGTCCTATTTTGTATTTTATTTAGAGACAGGGTCTCACTGAGTTGCTTAGGGCCTTGCTTAGTTGCTGAGGCTGGTTTTGAATTGGCGATCCTCCTGCCTCAGCCTCCCAAATGCTGGGATTACAGGCATGCGCCACCGTGCCTGGCCTAAGTATTGTTTTATTAACTGCAATTTCTTCTACATAAATTTGTAATAATACTTGTTTATCTGTCTCTGGACACCTCTTGGTGCGCATAGGGATTCATTAGGGTTCTCTAAAGGTAACCTCTCTATCCATGTGTTTGTTCCCCGCCAATCATACTTGGAGAACATTTTCTTAGAATATTAATTTTAATAAAATGTCTAATTTTAAACTTTTGGTTTTGTATTTAATAAAATCTAGATATTGTGTTACCTTCATCTCTTAAAAAACAGTGAACAGTTCTGTCCTTGCCTCTAGTTTCTTACCTTATCCAATCCATTCTACATGTCATGGGTACTTTCCCAAAATACCACTTGTTGACATCTGTAGGCTATTGGAAACCAACTACGAAAATCAGATGCATGTTCAGTCTACATCTTTTTAGTTGTATGATTTCTTCAATGCATGTATAAAGGACTACATTGGAAACTTTTTTTATCAATAAATATTGGTTAAAAAATACTCATGGTTCCATTTGATGAACATTAAGATTATTGGAAATATTAAATACCTAAGCCAGTTCAAAATATTGGATCCAACCTCTGCTGTTTTTCAAACTTTATTTATGTTCTCTTTGTCTTCCCATTTTTGATTCCCTGATTTCCACTTTGTCTCCTCCCCTCAATTTTATAATTCTGGCCCTGGTTGAGAAGCCAATAGGATGAAGTCTCTACTATTTATCTTGGCATTGCAGAGCTGCCTAAACATATTTTCACATTACATTTCCAGTGTATATCTATACTATGCAGTATGTATCTCTTTCCCCTGAAATAAGCTCTTCATTATCCTTGAATATACCTACTAAAGGAATGAAATCTTGCTCCTCTGTGATTGTACCATTGAATATATATTTTCCTTTCTTAGAAAGCTTTCCTTTATAGACTAGTACTTTGAAGATCAGAAAACTAAAAATTTAGAATGATCTTACTGTATTTACCTAAAAGTCAGAAGCAAAAATGTAATACATACTTTCTGGGATAAATATATTAGACCGATTTATCTTTTTTTTGAACTGGGGATTGAACCCAGGGGTACTTTACCACTGAGCTATATCCCTAACCCTTATTTTTTTTTATTTTGAGACTGTTGCCAAGTTGCTGAGGCTGGTCTTGAACTTGTGATCTTCCTGCCTGAGCCTCCTGGGTGGCTGGGATTACAGGCATGTGGCACCATACCCAGCTAGCTCAGTTTATCTTAAAACACTTCTCCATGATAAAATTTTAATTCTACAGGGAAAAGCCTTTCATTAGATTTGAGTTGCAAACTTAACAGAAGTCAGTCAGATGATATGCAGTTGTTTTATACCACTAGTCTCTTCCATAAAGAGAACTCTTCCTGGTACTTCATATTCCTACACTATTTAATTTTTTTAGATTTATGCAATCAAATGTTGACAGTTGTCTATTTCCCTCAGAAATCACACTTAAAAATCTTGTTTCCATTTGTATATTATAGTGTGTGTGGCTGGCTTATGGCAGAGAAAAGAAACAAAACAGTAGTTACTTCTTCAAAGTTTTTCTTGGGGACTGTAGAATGTGGATCTTGTTATTTAGAAGCTTTGGGATGTATGTTAATGTCTGTATTTCCTGTGGTAACTTTTTCAGACTGCTTTTAGTTTTTAATGTTCTTATTGGTGCATTATAATTGTGATAGCAGAATTCATTGTGACATATTCATACAACAAAATTTGCTCAATTTATTCCCTTGTAATTCCCCTTTCCCTCCATTCTTCTCTCCCTTTGGTCCCCTTCCTCTACTGGTTTCCCTTTTTTGTTTTTTAATTAGTACAGTATGATTACGTAAAAATTTGTACATCCACATAGCATAATATGGTGGCATTACCTAGTATCTCCCCTTTCCCTTCTTCCTTCCCTTTAGTCCTCTTCCTCTATTCCTCTGTTTTCCCTTCTATTTTTGTGAGATTCCTTTTTTTTCTCTAGCTTGCATATATGAGATAAAGCATTTGACTCTTGACTTTATGAGTCTGCCTTGTTTCACTTAACTGTTCTCCAGTTCCATCCATTTACTAGCAAATGATTTAATTTCATTCTTTATGATTGAGTAGAACTCCATTTTGTACAAATATCACATTTTTTTCAACCATTCATCTGTTGACAAACATCTAAACTGGTTTTATAACTTGGCTATTCTGACTTGTGGTGCTATAAATGTTGGTATGTAGGTATTGGTATAGTAAAGCTGATTTTAGTTCTTTTGGGTAAATACCAAGTAGAAGAATAGCTGGATCATATGGTGGCTGCATTCCTAGTCTTTTGAGTGGCTTTTATACTAATTTCCATAGTCTTTAGACTAATTTGCAGTCTCATCAACAATGTGTCAGTTTTCCTTTTTCCCCACATCCTTTCCAGCATTTATTATTGTTTGTATTCTTGATGATTGCCATTTTAACTGGAGTGAGATGAAATTTCATTGTAGTTTTTATTTGCATTTTCCTGATTGCTAAGGATGTTGAATATTTTTTCATTTTATTTGTTGGCCATTTTTATTTCTTCTTTTGAGAAATGTGTTTAGTTCATTGCTCATTTATTGATTGGTGTGTTTTTTTTTTTTTGGTAAAGTTTTGAGTTCTTTATATATTCTGCGTGTCAATCCTCTATTGGAAGAATAACTGGCAAAGATTTTCTCTCCTTCTGTAGGCTCTCTCTTTACATTCTTAATTGTTTCCTTTGCTGTGCAGAAGTTTTTAAATTAGATGTCATCTCACTTACTGATTCTTGACTTTATTTCTTTAGCAGTCTTATTAAGGAAGTCGATGCCTGTGCTTATATGTTGTAGTGTTGATTCTTCATTTTTTTCTAGCAGTTGCAGAGTTTCTGATCTAATTCCTTTAGGTCTTGATTTACTTTAAGTTGACTTTTGTGCAGGATGAGAGAGAGGAATCTGGTTTCATTCTTCTATGTATGGATAGCCAGTTTTCCTAGTATCATTTGTTAAAAAGGCTATCTTTTCTTTCCTGAATGTTTTTGGCATCTTTGTCAAAGATCAGATGACTGTATCTGTGGTTTTTGTCTCTGTATCTTCTATTTCATTGATAAACATGTCTGGTTTTCTGCTAGTATTATGCTATTTTTATAACTATAGCTGTGGTAGTCTATTTTGAAATCAGGAATTATTTTGGGACTTCTCCCCCTCTTTTAATTCTGTTAAGAATATCATTGGTATTTTGATGGGGACTGCATTGAATCTATATCATTTTTGGTAGTGTGGCCATTTTAACAGTATTAATCGTGCCTAGCCAGGACCATGGGAGTTCTGTTTTCTAATATCTTCTTCAATTTCTTTTTTCAGTGTTTATAATTTTTATTGTAGAGATCTTTCATCTCCAAATAATTGTCATCCAAGATTGTTATATCCAGCAAAGCTGGATCAAAGAAGAAATAAAAATCTTCAAAAATAAGAATATCAAAAGAAATCATTATTACTAAGCCAGTACTGAAACCAGTCTGTGTAAGCTGCAGGTCTCTGTAGCCAAGAAAGCCCATTTTAATGTTAGCTGATTATCAAGGCAGGGAATGCCTGCCAGCGTCAGCTCTAAGGATCACAGATGGCAAAGGGGAACTCTTCTCCACTGCCACTGAATGGTGTATTGCAACTCTTAGTGACAAGCTATACCCTCCAGTGTTGTAGCAGACCCCAGAAACTCGCTGCCAATTTCTTTCTAGGTTCCTATCTCACAGATTCTAAGAATGGAATCCAAAGACAAGGAAGAGTGAGTGTAAAAGAGTAGGATTTATTCAAATGGGAAGAAAAAAGAGACAACTCTTGCAAGGCAAGAGAGGACCCAAAAGCAGGTTGCTGCTCGAGTATGCTAATCTGGGGGTTTCTATAGCTCTTGGGTCAACATTATTGGTCCAAATGTGCATTAATCAGGTTTTGGAAAAGTACCAATTCTATTGGTTAGCCCTGTAATCCCATTCAGGTCTGCCCCCGCTTTCCTTTTCCAGCCATTCTTCTGGAAGCAGGAAGTTGAGGTTGGCAGATTGTGGATGCTTGAGGGATAGGGGCTGTGGCAGGGGTGTTGTCACTAGGCCTAGCTACCAGATGCGATAGGGCAGTATACTTTGGCTACCCTCAGGCCTGCTCTAGCATGGGGAGCCCTGTGTGGCTATGCCAGTGCTCACCACCTGTACTCCAGCTCCTGGCAGCTGCTCCATAGCTCCCTGACAAGGACTTGGCTTCAGTGTCACAGAAAATATGTAGTCTGCTTTTAAAAATCTGTTTAACAACATTTGAATAACTACCCTGGTAGGCCATGAAGAAAGTCAAAATTTTGTACCTGTCATCAATGGTCTTTACCATTCATACAGAAGATATTTACTGAGGTTTATGAGTGCCCTACGTGCTGTATTTAGAATTGGAGATTGAAGGTATGGAGATTGCAAGGTCTTAACAGACATGTTGAGAAGCAATTAGGAGTTTTCCTAGGGGCAGTGGGTGATCTTTCCGGGGATCTGTGAACCCCTTCATATTGAATAATTTTGTTCATAAGCCCATTTTGAAGCAAAGAAAGTTCATAGCCCTTGGCTTCATAAAGGGCTTGGGTCCCCAAAATCTTAGAACCTCTAGACTGGTGGAAAGATCACAAACTTGGGAGCCATACAGGCATTAATTTCTGTTCTGACCTGTCTATGATCATGAGCAAATTGCCTAGAGAAATTGAGGCTATAATACTTACCCAGAAAGACCAAGATAATGTCTGAATATATATAAAGATATATAATACACACACATATATACATATTTATATGTGTATGTATGTATATTGTATGCATGTATTGGGGACTTAACCCATGACTGAGTTGTACTGCCCGCCCTTTTTATTTCATTTTGAGACAGTTTCTAAGTTGCAGTCCTTCCATCTCACTTTACGGGGTTTGCGGGAATTATAGGCATGTGCCACCATACCCAGCATAAGAAAGTTTTTTTTTTTAATATTATAGTATGTTTATACCTTTATTTAATTTATTTATTTTTATGTGGTGCTAAGGATGTAACCCACTGCCTCACACGTGCTAGGCAAGTGCTCTTCCTCTGAGCTACAGCTGTAGCCCCTCAAGAAATGTTTTGATGTCCCATTATTATGGTATAGCTTTTTAGTCTTAGAGTAGAATTTTTTAATATCAAGTTCTAGCCTTGTGGTCAGTGTTCTTAAATCTGGTTAATTTTATTTTATGTCAGATATATAAAGCAGTACACTCTGTTTACCCAGTTCTTAGATGACTGTCTTTTTTCCTCCCTTTTCTTGGTGCAGAAGATTGAGCCCAGGGTCTCATGGGTATTAATCATGGGCTGTATCACTGGGCTACACCCCGAGCCACAATTATGCCCAGATTTTCATTGTCTTCTCTCAGATCTGTTAAAAGAGCTCCATAAAAACACTACATTTATAAAAAGTCTTTAGGACATGGGCAACTAATTCATAATTGTTGGTCGCTTGTTTAGTTTTAATTCTCCAGCAAACTTGAGTTTTCAGTAAGATGACACTACAGAAGTTTTGATTCTAAGCATTTGTGACCAGAACCAAAGAAAGAAAGGGAAGGAGTTCTAGGTCTTATGCTATAAAGACAGAGAATAGCTTTTCCTCTACTTTCTGTATGATAGCTATACTTCTGAAGTCATTGACTCTTTAGTATTAAAAGGAACATTAAAACTGTTTAGAAATTAAACAACTTGTTATGAACCTTGCAGTTAAAAAGGTGGCAGAGCTGGGTTTAACCCAATACATGAAATGAAAGGAGATACTTTTTCTGTGACACAATACTACATGGGCATTCTTCGGGGGAAACGTCAATAAAGAAAAAGTTTTCTATCATTGTGGATTTTTGGCTGCAGCTTACTTCCAAACTAGTATAAGTGAACAAAGGATTTATTGCAATAAAATGCCACTCTTCAACTACTTGAAGAATAAGAACTAAGAAATGGAGATCCATTCCTATAACCTCAGACTGTTCCCATGCCAGCTCCTGTATCTTTCTATGGTCCTCCATGTTTATCAGGTTCTCTGTGTTTCTGGGTCTACTTGGATACTTGTATTTGCTTCTTTGCACACCTGCTTTATTGTTCTCTCTCTCTCTCTGCATTTTGACTTCTGTTTTAACTCTCCTTTCTCTTTTAACTTATGGTGATCTTCTAACCTGTGTTATTCATTTTTACCTTAGTTTAGGGGAAGAATTAGAATGAGTAGAACTGCTATATCTCACTTTCAAATTACTAAGAATCAGTCAACTTCTCAGTGAGATGAGTGTTCTATAGAATAAATACGTGAATTGACCAGGGTGGAGTGCATTCATAATTGTGTGGAAGAAACTTTTCTTAGAGAAAGGAGGAATGGTGTGCTAGTTAGGCAGACAGCCCAAAAAATGTCCATTGTAGAATCCTTCAAGCAAAACTGGAAGGAAAAAAAGAAATACTATTTTAATGTTTAATCCCTGTGTTAGTTTCTGTTACTGAAACAAATATCCAAGATCATCAGTTTTTAAAAAGAAAAGTTTTATTCTGTCTCACAGTTTTGGAGATTCCAGTCCATAATTAATTGGCTTCATTGCTTTGGGTCTGTGGCAATTCAGCACATCATAGCAAGGAGTGTTTGGTGGGGCAGAGCTGCTCCCCTCATGGCTGGGACATGAAAGAGAGTGGAATCACACAATTCCCTTTTGAGGACACACTCCTAGTGATGGAAGACCTCTCTCTGGGCCCTACCTCCAAGTTTCAACCTCCTTACAATAGCAGCCACTGGGGACCAATCCTCTAACACATAGACTTTGGGGGACATTCCAGGTTCCAAACTAATACCACCCCCAAATAACTTACTCATCTTCAGAGAAGGACAAAGAAGCCCAGAGACCTCATGACCTTAGAAAATATTCTCTTGACTCTGGCAGAGTGTTATTTTATGTTTATAATATACATGATACATTAAGCAAAAATTTAAGGTTTCTGCATAGAAAGTACAAAATTAAGATTGTATGTAACAGCATTTTTATATTATGTAAGATTTAATAAATTTTTAGTATTAAAATCTGGAACCTTCTTGGAAATATTGTTCTAAAGATAATTTTATTGAAGTATTATATCCTCTCACTGTTTATTCACTTCCTGAATATGATTAAGAATACATTGTTAAAATTAAACTCACGAATCACCTAAAATTTATATATTCTAATAGCCTGGCTATCAGTGTTCCTGACTCTGCCTGTTTATCTGCCTTTGTGCTTTTTTATGTACCTCTCTGTATTTGCCTACTTATTTTTATCTACTCTGTCAGTTCACCTGTCTGTACATAAGATTCATTGTGTGCTGATCATGGATATTAGACTTGGAGGACCTGTGTAATTTGGAAGTGTCCTGTAATTTATGCCTAGTTATTTGTAATTGTTTACTTCAAAACTATAAATAGATAACATAAATGTCAAGGGGGAACATAGGGTAAATGGGTATCCATATTACAATTTTGTAACTGAGATAAGTGATAATGTTCAAATATTTCTTTCACCTCATTCACAGGTATTATTAAATGTTACAAAAAAGTAAAAAACTTTTTTAGAAAATTACAGTAGAGTTAGTAGAAGATTATAAAAGTAAGAGAAATGTGACTTTAGTGTTTTAATATACCAAATGCTTTGGGTTTTTGATTTTTACTTTGGAAAGGTAAAGAAGACGAGTATTTTAGTAGTTTGAAAGATCGAGGCAGAAAATATTTCTTTGTGAAAGTAAGCATTCAAATATTATTAATGGGGCTGGGGTTGTGGCTCGGTGATAGAGTGCTTGCCTGGCATGTGAGAGGCACTGGGTTCAATGCTCAGCATCACATAAAAATAAATAATTAAATAAAGGTATTGTGTTCATCTACAACTCAAAAAAATTTAAATATTATTATTGTTAAAATGAAGGCTTATTGTGAGCTTTCTTGAATAAATAGTTAAGTGAGAATTGACTAGTTCCACTTTGTTGGCCTTTTCATTCCTTTCACCCACTGTAAGTCAATTTCTAACTCTAGCATTTTGCTGAAATTGCATTTGCTGTGCTTACCTTGTACCTCCTGGAAGTATCCAGTGAACACTTTTTTTTTTTTTTTTTTTGGCATTGTGGATTGAACCCAGGGGTGCTTAGCCACTGAGCAACATCCCCAGCCCTTTTTATTTTTTATTTTGAGACAGGCTCTTACTTAGTTGCTTAGGGCCTCACTAAATTGCTGAGGCTGGCTTTGAACTTCCAATCCTCCTACTTTAGCCTCTCAGATTGCTGGGATTATAGGTGTGCACCACCATGCCCAGCTCCAGTGGACACTTTACAATAGTACTTATTTTTCTTGAGTCTTCTTTAGTATTCAGTGCTGTTGACCATTTTTATTTTTAAACCCCTTCCTTCCCTTCATGTTGAAGCATCACTTAAACCTTTTTTTTTCTCCATTGTAATCTCTTTCTATTCATTTATGCTCAGATGCAGTATTATTTCATATTTTTCATGCTCTTAGATTCTAAGGGAAATATAATCTAATACTTGAATATAGAAATACTGAAGAACCTGACTAATCTAGTAAAACTGACTGTAGTGACGTGGATTATCCTAATGCTCCTTAGGATTTTAGAAGAATAATATTAATATTTTCTCATAGGCTTCATAGCCTGTTCTTATGATGTACGGTGGATTATTTTTAAAGTATTTTTGGAAAATGGAACTTAATCTAAACTAGAAGTACAGGGTGAATATTTAAGCAATACAGCGAATTTTCCATCATTGCTTTATATGCCAGTTTTTGTACTGTTTATAAGTTTTGATACTCTAATAATTCCAAAGTGACCTCACCATGTTTTTTCCTAGCTGTTAAATAAGGGTTAGGAATTTTTATTTTAAAATAGAATGAATTTAACTAGATCTCTCTACTGTCTCTGGTCTTCGAAATGTATGTTGGATATAGATGAGGGGAAAATAATCTTTCGATACAAGTGGGCAGGAATATTAATTACATGGGATTAAGGAAGGAATGCTTACATGGGTAGGGAAGTAACATATTTGTGGTATGTTTGATTTTAGCAATTTAAAGGTCCAGCTTAATGGACATTCTAATGGTGTGGATTAAAACTGTCATATGTGGGTTAGATCCATCCAGTACTTAACTGAGTAACTTTGAGTGATTTAAACCACTCTCAGTCTTAGTTCCTTATTCATAAAGGAAATATTTTATAGTGTTAGACTTGTTAATAATATAAAAATAAAGACCATAGTATTGATATAGGTGTTAGAGTAAGGAAGGAAGAATGAGAATATTGAGGGAAAAGTAAATGCAAGACACTCATTTGCTCTCTTTCTCTTTGGACGTTTTTGGTGAGAGACAAAAATAATGTGTATAGTATATTAATCTGAAGATGCCATTGATGGTTAGGTGTGCCCACGCAAGTCAACTTAGTATTATTTCCAGGATTTTTACATTAGCCCTCATTAAAAAATTCATTGTATGTGATAATTTAGAATACATCTCATAGACCAAAAGTTTTATCTAAGAATTCTTACCCTAACTACTTGCAGTGTGTTTATATTTTGTGTTCTCTTTTTTTAAAAAAATGTTTATTGTAACCTGCTAAATTGATTGACGTCCCATTATGGATCACACAGTTTGAAAATATTGCTTTAGATTACCATGTTGCTCTAATAACAGTGAGAAGACTCATCTGGAATTATTAGAAGAGAGAGGATAGCAGAATATTTTATAACAAATTTTTTGAGAAACTTTGTTTAATATATGATTGAAGTGGTAATGGCTTAGTTTAGGTTAGCAACTTGGCATCTTCAGTTCATTATGGTATCTACAAAGATCTTTGTATGTCATTTTAAATGGTTTTCCAAGTAATGGTTTCTTATTAGGTTTAGAGGATTAAATGAGGTAATGTTCATGATACAGTGTTTTTTTATATATTAGTAGTAGTCAGTGAACCTTTATTTTATTTATTTATATGTGGTGCTGAGGATCAAACCCAGTGCCTCACACATGCCAGGCAAGCACTCTACCACTGAGCCACAACCACAGCCACAATTTAATATTGTCATGATAACAATATTAAATGGAAATGTGATATAAACACAAATATATGATAAAAGTAAATGGCAATGCTTTAGGTAGCTGTTTGTTACTGTTGTACAGATAACTCCCAAACTTCAGTACACCTTAAAGTCACAAAGATTTGTCATTTCTCATGATTCTGTGGACTGACTTGGGTGAGGATTTTTTTTGTTTGTTTTCTTTTGTTTTTACTGGTTTTGCCTGGAGTCACACTTGCTGCTGCCCTCAGCTAGAGGCTTAATCTAACCTTGAGGTTCTGTGATGACCTCAATCACATGTCTGGGACTTTCACTGAAATGGCTAGGAACTCTGGTCCTGTCTGCACTTCTTTCATACCAGGCTACTTCACAGTGTGGTGGTCTTAGGGATTCAAAAATTGAGGGACCTCTTTTGAGGCCTAGATTCTGCAACTCAACATACTGTCATTTCTTTGGCATTCTACTAGACTAAGCAAGTCACAGATTTGAGAGCTTCCTAGCTCTTTCAGTTTGTAATTGTATATATAGTGTATTTGTTTATTTATAGTACATCCCCTCTCTCACACAGTTGGTCCCTTGAATAGATAATTTATAAAATACTGGAAGTGAACTTAAGTATCTTTTGGTGTGATGATTATCTTTTGATGTTAGACTCTGGATAATTTCTTAAATTTTTTTTTTTTTCTGCCTTTTTCTATTTTCAGTAATGGACATGCTTTGTTTTAATAATTGGGAAGAAATTTTCAGTGAACCTTTTATGAAGTGGAGAAAAAAGTAAAAGTGCCTGGCTAAGAGTAGATGTACAGTAAAGTAGTTTATTATCCTATATCTTATTCTACAGTATATTGTTTCAAACACCTGAAAACAGGGCAAATTGTTTCCTAAGACATTTTCTTTAAAGAATAAAACTATGGCATTTGCTGGTAAATGGGTGGAGTTGGAGAATATCATACTAAGTGAAATAAGCCAAGCCCAAAAAACCAAAGGCTGAATGTTTTCTCTGATCAGTGGATGCTGATACATAAGCCAGGGCTGGTTTATGGGGGGGATAAGAAAAGAATAGAGGAAGTATGGATGGTGTAGAGGAAAATGGGATGGGAGGGGTTGGGGGAAGGAAAGATAGACTGAGACAGACAGTATATCCCTATGTATATGTAAGATTATATGAATCATGTGAATCTACATTGTGAAAAAAAAGATATATTTCCTGCTGTATAATTATATTAAAATGGGTTCTGTCATGTATAATTAAAAAGAACCAATAAAAAAAGAAAAAAGATATTTTCTTTAAATCAAAATTTTCAAATATTCTCAACTATTTCACTATAAAAAAGAACTTGCTGTGAAAGAAGGCTCACATTTATTGAACAAATAATATGTAGGTGTTTGACATGCTTAAACCACTTTTCCCTTTCTCTCTCTCTCTCTCTCTCTCTCTCTCTCTTTTGTTTGTTTTTTGGTTTTTGGTTTTTGGTACTGGGGATTGAACCCAGAGGTGCTTAACCACTGAACCACATTCCCAGCCCTTTTTTATATCTTATTTAAAGACAGGGTCTCACTGAGTTGTTTAGGACCTTGCTAAGTTGTTGAGGCTGGCTTTGAACTCATGATCTTCCTGCCTTAGCCTTCCCAGCCACTGGAATTACAGGCTGGTGTGGTGGGCTCCCTTTCTCTTTGATCTCCAAATTTTTTTAAATCTGAAAGCACAAGAAAATTTTAAAAAATGAAAGTAGAGAGAATAAATACATGGCAGAGGCAAAACCTTGCAGATCCCAGCCCCTCTGACTGATTCCCACACTCTGGCATCTGTATGGAAGGTTTTTATCTTTTTGTTTTTTTAGTGCTAGGGATTGGACCCAGGGTCTCTTGCATGCCAGGCAAATACTCTACCACTGAGCCACATTCTTGGTCATTTTATGTGGAAAATACAAGTAATATATAGAAAATCATGTTTTATTTTGAGAAAGATAATGTGTTGAATGTAGTATATGTAATTTGATCTGCATAGGATGTTTAAAAAAATTTAAAGGTCCTCCTACATTATTACTTTCAAGTACTGGCTTGCTTAAAATAACAGATTCATTCTAAATCCATAATTTTTGCCTCCTGCCCATTAGAGTGAAAATTCAGAATGTCAGCTCTGCTCTGATACCTCTTGCCTTTGAAATTAGTTTTTTTCTAAGCTTTCTTCTGCTTTTTGTTGTTATTGTTGATCACTAGTACTACTGTCAGTGAAGGTAGGTCATTGAGAGTTGTTATGAACCCTTATGTTTGAATTAAGAGGCTCTTAGAACTAAAAGGAGTCTAGGGAATAATATATATCAAGTCATAAAACCATCTTAACATTCCCTACAACTGCTTCCTCATAAACAACTAGAGTAGTTCCCTATTGTATACTGTGGAACAACCTATACAAGATAAATCTAATGGCCCTTCTGGAATATCTTGCCCATTTTTTTGTGTCTTAAAGGGAATTAATTAATGTAGCAAAGGAAATTAAATTAAAATGAAAAATCTTAGAAATATTTATTAATTCATTTCAAAATAATAATTAACCAATTCTATGTAGAAATATTTTTTCAAATGAAGGAATTTTCTGTTTTTATTGGTGCATTATAATTATACATAATACTGGGATTTCAATGTTACATATTCATGCATGCACTCAATATAATTTGGTCAGTGTCTTGCCGGCATCTCCCTCCTGTTCCTTTCCTCATTGGTCTCCCTTCTATTTTCATGAGATCCTCCTACACCCCCCCCCCCCCTTTTTTTTCTCTAGCTTCTACTTACAAGAGAAAACATAAGACCTTTGACTTTTTGAGTTTGGCTTATTTTGCTTAACACAATGCTCTCAAGTTCCATCCATTTTCCTGCACATGACATACTTCAATTCTTTTTTATGACTGAATAAAACTCCATTATGTATACATAAAACATTTAAATAATATTTTTTATAAAGGATAACCTTTCTGAAATAAATTTAATGAGAAGAATGGCACTGTCTTACAGTCTGGCTTACTGTCTGGCTTCATAGAAGAGACCTGGATTCTCATCTGCTAAATTTATTCAGTCTGTTGTCTTACCTTATGTCGGCTGATGCAAATGAAAAATAAAAACTCCACCTTCACACAGGTATTTAGTTGGAAAGTACAAGAGTATTTTATTAGCCTTTTCATATTGTAAATAATCTTCTTTGATGAGTATCAAAATGCAACAAATGATAGTTTCTTAAAGATTTGTTGCAATGTGGAATCTGAGATAATGCCAGTTGATACTTTTGTTTTACTGTTACTTTAAAAACATTGGTTTGCCTCACATTTTGAATGGTTATATTTTTTTAACCTGCGCATAATTTTGAAATGTTAAGTGGAAATGTGATATAAACCTAAATAATTTATTGGAAAAATATTGGTTTGTTGAGTTCACTATAAATTTGCAAAATGTTGACACATTTTATTTATAATATCAAATAATCATGTATGTTAATATTATCATCTACCTCACTGAAAAGTCTTTAAATAATTGGCAAAGTATTAAGTTCATGGTGGTGCATTCAGGTTTTTCTTAACGTTCTGATTTTTGCTCGAAAGGGCTGATAGTGTAAGTTGTTTCCCTTGTTAACGTTCAAGAAAATGTTTTGGGCTGGAAATATAACTCAGAGGTAGAGTGCTTGCCTTGCATGCAGAAGAACTGGGTTTGATTCCAAGCATCGCTTTAAAAAAGGAAAATGTCTGTCAGATATCAATTTGGGATATACAAATTATACTCCCTGGGGAAATGTGGCTGGTTCAACTTGCAACTGAAAATAATTGCACAAGAGCTTTTTTCCTAGATAACAACCATTATTCTTTGGTATGCTGCTGAAGTATTCTATGTGTCCTCATTTTGTCACATAGAATATTAAAAAGACTGTACTAAAGGATCAAGAAAAATTGTAATTTTTACTGCTTCATCAAAGATATTAAGAAAAGCTGCCCTTCCATGGGAAGGGTGATGAATAGTGATGACTAGTTAAAATTCCATGTCCCTTCCTTGATATCTGCAAGTTACCAGAAGTTTGGTCCATCTTGCTTTGACACCGATAGTGTAGTTGTCAACAGTGAAAAAGGCAAATGATATCTCAGTATTTTTATGGAAATGGTTCTGAATTTGCAGACTGGTAAGGACCTCCAGGGGTCTGCTGACATACCTACTTTGAGAACAGCTGGTCTAGAGTTAAGGGATCAGCAAACTTTTTCATAAAGATCTAGATTATAAATATTGTAGGCTTTGTAAGCCATATAGTCTTTTTGCAACCACTCAACACTGTTGTTTTAGCACAGCTGTAGATATTAACAAATAGATGTGACTGTGTTCAAATAAAACTTTATTTACAGAAGCAGATGATCAGTTGGCCATAATTTGTCCAGATATAGGGTACATGGAGAGGTGGCAAAAATACATTATGGGAAAGGAAGATTGGGAACAGATTATAAAAGATCTCATATTTATCATACTTGGGATTTTCTCTGTTCTCCATGATAATGATCTCCACACTTTTTTCATTAAAAAAAATTTTAGCAAGAACCTTCTCTTATACATATTCATTAATTTATAAATCATACTCTTATACTACTATACCACAGTTTGTTTTTATTAAATATATACCATATTGTGGTGGTCAGCTAAGCAGCTTGGATGATTTTGGCTAGGTTCATTACATATCCAGGGACCAGCTGGCTGTCAGCACATCTCATGTGGCTATGGTGAGATGACTGAGATCTTTGAAAGTCCCTTCCTGCTTCATGTGTCTTGTTCCCCCATAAGCTAGCCTAGGCACAATCTCATTGTTGTGGCAGATGAGGGAAACTACCTGGCACTTTAAACTGGCATACTGTCACTTTGTTGCATTCTGTTGGTCAATGCAAGTTATAGTGCCAGCCTAATTTCAAAGAGTAGGGAAAGTCAGAAGAACTGCAAAGTCACTTGTGTTTTAATACTGGATGAATTGAAAAATAGATTAATATATTAATATGATAATCTACCATATGGCAGATATTGGAGATACTATAACATTGGGAAATTAGGACATTAAAGTAAAACTTCAAGTTAGGGAGAAGATCATGCAGTTGTCTGTGAGAAGAGCATTTCAGAGAGAAGGAATATGTAGAGCCTAAGTACACTGAAAGGATGTCAAGGAAACTAGTGTGCTTGAGCGGAATGAGCAAGGGAGCGGGTAGTAGATTTGCAGTAGGATTGGAACTTGTGGTAGACCACCTAGGTTGTTGTGGTCCATTGTATTAAGGATTTTGGTCTTTTGTAAGTGAGATGAGAACCTTTTGAATTTTCCCCTGAGGTGTGATATTATCTTAGTAACATTTTGTTTTAGCGACTGCTCTGTGGAGAGTAGACAGTAAAGGAGTTAATAACAGATGCAGAGCTCCTGAGCCCTCGGAGCTAAGCTCAGGCCTTCCTGCGGGGACACGACGCTGTGGCTCCTAGTGAGATCTGGCCGGGAGCGGAGCTGGTTGCCGCTCCAGCGGGGAGTTAGGGCCCTTCGGTGCCATTCTGCAGCTTCCCTGGCGGAGAGAGGCCATCTTCAGCTGCCTGAGCCCTCGGAGCTAAGCTTAGGCCTTCCCGCGGGGACACAGTGCTGTGGCTCTGGGTGAGATCTGGCCTGGAGCAGAGCTAGTTGTCGGCTCCAGCAGGGAGCTTGGGCCCTTCGGCGCCATTCTGCAGCTTCCTTGGTGGAGAGGTCATCTTCAGCTGCCTGAGCCCTCGGAGCTGAGCTCAGGCCTTCCAGCAGGGCCACGGTTCTGTGTCTCCTGGTTGCCTCTGCCCAGAAGCATTGATCATTCCCAACCTGGAGGTAATGGGACAGCAGCTATCTTGGGTCACCACTTGATCAAGCACCTCTCAAACATCTGGTGAGTTACTGGAAATCTGCAGGGACACCTTAAGTCTTTAAAGGGAAATTGGAATCCCTCTGATTTGCACTACTAGAGGGGAAGATACACGAGCAGCATGAGAAGACACGGGAAGAAAGTGTCCCAAACAAACCTAGATGATACATCAAGAGATCCCAAAGACAGCATGGTAGAAGGAATGACAGAAAGGGAGTTCAGAATGTTCATAATTAAAATGATCCGAGAAGAGAATGATGTGACGAGAGAGCAGATTCAGGCTATGAATAATCAGCTAATAGAGCAATTGCAGGAAGCAAAAAATCATTTCAATAAAGAGATAGAAGTTCTGAGAAAAAAAACAGAAATCCTTGAAGGAAACAAGGAAATGAAGGAAACAATAAACCAAGTTAAAAACTCAATAGAAAGCATAATTAACAGAATAGATCACTTGGAAGACAGAACCTCAGACAATGAAGACAAAATATTTAATCTTGAAAACAAAGTCGAACAAACAGAGA
Source organism: Glaucomys volans (assembly GCA_020662805.1). NCBI lineage: Eukaryota > Metazoa > Chordata > Mammalia > Rodentia > Sciuridae > Glaucomys > Glaucomys volans. The sequence continues at coordinate 208,489 of JAJEJO010000399.1, forward strand.
AGATGGTTAGGAATCATGAACGAAACCTCCAAGAAATATTGGACATCATTTAAAGACCAAATTTAAGAGTAATTGGGATTGAGGAAGGCACAGAGATACAAACCAAGGGTATGAATAATCTGTTCAATGAAATAATATCAGAAAAGTTCCCAAATATGATGAATGAGATGGAAAATCAATTACAAGAGGCCTACAGGACACCAAACGCACAGAATTTCAACAGATCCACACCAAGGCACATTATAATGAAAATACCTAACATACAAAACAAAGATAGAATTTTAAAGGCTGTGAGAGAAAAGCATCAGATCACCTACAGGGGGGAACCAATACGGATATCAGCAGATTTCTCAGCCCAGACCCTAAAAGCAAGAAGGGCCTGGAACAACATATTTCAAGCTCTGAAAGAAAACGGATGCCAACCAAGAATCTTATACCCATCAAAACTTACCTTCAGATTTGATGATGAAATAAAATCCTTCCATGATAAGCAAAAGCTTAAAAAATTCACAAAGAGAAAGTCTGCCCTACAGAACATTCTCAACAAAATATTCGAAGAGGAAGAAACGAAAAATAACAATCTCAGTCAACATGGGGAGGAACTACCCTAAAGAAAGAGTCAATCAAAGGAGAAACAAAGTTAAGCTAAAAACCCCCAAAAAGCTAAAATGACAGGAAATACAAGTCATATCTCAATAATAACCCTGAATGTAAACGGCCTAAACTCATCAATCAAAAGACATAGACTGGCAGACTGGATTAAAAAGAAAGACCCAACAATATGCTGCCTTCAAGAGACTCATCTCATAGAAAAACATGCCCACAGACTAAAGGCGAAAGGTTGGGAAAAAACATACCATGCACATGGACTGAGTAAATAAGCTGGGGTTTCCATTCTCATTTCAGATAAAGCAGACTTCAAGCCAAAGTTAGTCAGAAGGGATAAAGAAGGACATTTCATACTGCTTAAAGGAAGCATAAATCAGCAAGACATAACAATCATAAATATACACTTTCTTCTCAGCAGCTCATGGTTCCTTCTCTAAAATAGACCATATGTTATGCCACAAAGCTACTCTTAGCAAATACAAAAACATAGAGATACTACCTTGCATACTATCAGATCATAATGGAATGAAATTAGATATCAATGATAAAGTTAGAAACAGAAACTACTCCAAGACCTGGAGATTAAATAATATGCTATTGAATGATACATGGATAACAGAAGACATTAGGGGGGAAATTAAAAGATTCTTAGAGGTCAACGAGAACAAAGATACAACATATCAAAATCTCTGGGCTACTATGAAAGCAGTGCTAAGAGGAAAGTTCATTGCATGGAGTGCATTTAATAAAAGAATGAAAAGTCAACAAATCAATGTCCTCACATTACAGCTCAAAGCCCTAGAAAAAGAGGAACAGATCATCACCAAAAGTAGTAGAAGACAGGAAATAATCAAAATCAGAGCTGAAGTCAACGAAATTGAAACAAAAGAAACAATTCAAAAAATTGACGAAATAAAAAGTTGGTTCTTTGAAAAAATAAACAAAATTGATAAACCCTTAGCCACGCTAACAAAGAGAAGGAGAGAGAAACTCCAAATTACTAAAATTCGTGATGGAAATGGAAATATTACAACAGACACAACTGAAATACAAAACATAATAAGAAGCTACTTTGAAAATTTATACTCCAACAAAATAGAAAACCTGGAAGAAAACAACCGCTTCCTAGAGGCATATGAGCCACCCAAACTGAATCTGGAGGACATACACAACTTAAATAAATCAATTTCAAGCAATGAAATAGAAGAAGTCATCAAAAGCCTACCAATAAAGAAAAGTCCAGGACCAGATGGATTCACAGCCAAGTTCTACAAGACCTTCAAAGAAAGCTCATTCCAATACTCCTCAAAGTATTTCACGAAATAGAGGAGGAGGGAACCCTTCCAAACTCATTCAATGAAGCTAATATCACCCTGATACCAAAACCAGAGAAGGACACATCAAGGAAAGAAAATTTCAGACCCATATCTCTAATGAACATAGATGCAAAAATTCTTAACAAAATTTTAGCGAATTGCATACAAAAGTATATTAAAAAGATAGTGCACCATGATCAAGTGGGTTTCATCCCAGGGATGCAAGGTTGGTTCAGCATCCAGAAATCAATCAATGTAATTCACCACATCAACAGACTTAAAGTCAAGAACCACGTGATTATTTCAATAGATACAGAGAAAGCATTTGATAAAATACAGCACCCGTTCATGCTCAAAACACTAGAAAAAATAGGGATAGTGGGGACATTCCTTAACATTGTAAAGGCTATCTATGCTAAGCCCACAGCTAACATCATTCTAAATGGAGAAAAATTGAAAGCATTCCCCCTGAGAACTGGAACAAGGCAGGGCTGCCCTCTTTTGCCACTACTATTCAACATTGTTCTTGAAACTAGCCAGAGGAATTAGACAGACCAAAGAAATTAGAGGAATACGAATAGGAAAAGAAGAGCTCAAACTATCCCTATTTGCTGATGACATGATTCTCTATTTAGAAGACCCTAAGAATTCCACCAGAAAACTTCTGGAACTCATAAATGAATTCAGTAAAGTAGCAGGATATAAAATTAATGCTCATAAATCTAATGCATTTTTATTCGTAAGTGATGCATCCTCTGAGAGAGAAATTAGGAAAACTACCCCATTCACATTAACCTCAAAAAATATAAAATACTTGGGAATCAATCTAACAAAAGAAGTGAAAGACCTCTACAATGAGAACTACAGAACACTAAAGAAAGAAGTTAAAGAG